>VZTJ01000383.1:3682524-3748593 GCA_013397795.1 Orthonyx spaldingii
CCGGGGCTGGGCAGGCAGGGCAGGGGCGGGACGGGACGGGACGGGACGGGGCGCGCGTTACCGGTAAGCGCCCGAGTGGCTCTCACGGGCAAGTGCGGAATTATCTGCTGGAAGGTGATGCTTCTTTCTGCACTCTCCTGGCTCGGAGGTGATGTTTGACAGATCACGGATGTTTAGCAGACTTGTTGATAGTCCCGTGAGAAATACGTACTGTCAGGAACTGGGAGTTACCCGGTATCTCTCCTGCTCAGCTATGCATTCCTGCTTTTAATGCTTATTGCAGGTAACTGCTCTTGCAACTGGGACTGGGCTGTATGAAAACTCCCAGAGGAAATGCCAGTTGGGATGGCTAAAGATCTGGAGGAAACTGGCTCATCCTCAGAGGAGGAAGAAGATGCTGTAGATGGACTGGAGTAAGTAGAAAAAAACCCTCTGAACTGTTTCCGTCTCCCTGTGCCTTCTGGTGGATCTGTAGTAATTTGAAAAGACAGATGCATTCCTTACCCTCCTGCCTGTGAAGTGGAGGATGGTTGGTTTGGGCCTCAAGCCTATGGGCAGGCTACCTACATCTGCAGCCTAAAAGACCACCCCATTCATCAGGGTTGAATGTGTAGCTGTTTGGCTGCTCCGAAGTCTGTATTTTCATGGATTTCTATCTGTCGTATTCCTAAACTGGGAACTTGTTTTATGATATCTGTCCCTTTGGGTTGTTTGAGGTTTTTTGTTTTGGTTTTGGTTTTTTTTTTCTTTTTTAATGTGTGTGTGGTTTTGGGTTTTTTTGTTTTTGTTTTTTTTTTTTTTTTTTTTTTTTTTTTTTTTTTAGCTTTTACTGCTGCAGAGACTAGAAATCTGCTGTACAGTAGATTGATATACAATATTTTATGTCCTTATAAACAAACTGTCTTGTGATAACTCCTAGGCTTCATATTGCTACTAGTAACAAGTCATAATGTTTGTTCCATCTTTGTTTAGTAACTTCTTTTTAGCTTTGCTTGTGAAGGAATTGCTCCCTTATTCTTTCCCACAGCAGAATCCCTTTTCTGTTTCACCTGGACCTACTTCACTATGTCCTGTTAGGATTTTTTTGGGTTCATGTTGTGACTGAGTGCCCAGCTGCAGACTACAGTGTCTTAGGACATTTAGAGGAATGTTGCAGCATAGCAAGTGCTTGGCTGGGATTTGCTCAATCCTCATGGATGGAAAGGTCCAGAACTAACTTCAGCTAGAATGTAACTGTAACAGTATGTCTGCATGGAGTGACCAGGGGTCATGCTAGGAATGAATGACTGTCACCTGGAGGATTGAGCCTTGCTGCAAATCCTCAGGACAGGCTTAGTATAAACTCCTGTCCTGTTGCCTCAGATCATTTTCCACTTACATAAGGCTCTGGCCTGTAGTGTAAATTCTGGAAGCTTCGTGGGTCCTTTCCAGTCTGAATAGTTAATTACACCCCAGTTGTAAATTTTTTTTTAAATTATTTTTTAGAGGTAGCAGTTGGGAGTGCTGTGAAGTTAATTTGTCTGAGTGATAATGGTAGTAACCTCATTAAGAGGACCAAGCCTCTGTTTAAGAGCCCTTGTCCTAGCATCAGAAAGTTGCCCATTCATCTCTTTTCTTTTTTTCTAAGTGTTGCAGGTGTTTTGTCTTGTGTAGCTTCTCCAAACCTTTAGCAGACAATGATCTTTCATATTGTATAGAAAAATGCTTTTGTATATCTCCATCAGTCTTTGTATTTTTTCTTGTTGGTGTAGATAGAGATGTCTCTCCAACCCTTCAGTCTCTGTTTTCTGTTAACTTGTGTTTTTAATTTTCTTCCTCAATGGTAATAAACAGCCTGAGTTTTATTTGCCTAGGGAGGTTGACTGTTTTTCTTTGTGTGATCCTAGAATTTGATATAACAGGTCTTAATTTTTTTTTTGGTGTGTCCTTAATTCCTCTGAGGAGGTGATATTTTCCAGTGTAGTCTTGCTGTTTTGTACAGAACTGATCACTGCATCCCAGAGCCAGTGCACCTGTAAGTGGTGCCCTGGGGGGCATTGTTCTTGAATTCTGGGCTTGCGTTCCACTGTATCTGACAGGAATTAAAAGGGGAGAATACACATCTTTATCCATTGTGTTGAGCCACATCTGTTCTAGGCTCTCAAACTCTGCATTAGTGCTTTTTTTGTGTACTTCAGACTCCAGTATTACAACCAGGCAGACTGCACTGATCTGCAGTTCTAAAATTGGAGACTGGAACCTGCATTGCAAGGTCTGGTTGTGTGATACTGGCAATTGTGGTTTATCATGAATTATAGATCTTGTTTTTGGGCTATAAATTCAGAGAACTGTAGCTGTGAAAGCTCGTGAGGCTTCTCCTAAATTATACAGAACCAAAATAAATACAGAACTTAACAGAATTAAGCAGAACTCAGACTGGCAAGACCAACTCAAAAAGAGAGTGATCTGGAAGATTCCCTTTATAGCTGAGTACCAAGGGTGCTGTATTGTTTGTGTGGCCAGGTTTTGGTAGTGGGAGGGCTACAGGGCTGGGTTCTGTGAGAAGTTGCTGGAAGTTTCCTTCATGTCTGACAGAGCCAATGCTCCAATATGGACCTGCCACTGGTCAAGATGGAGCCCAGGAATGATGGTAGAAACACCTCTGTGATAACATATTTATGAAGGGGAAAAAAATGTTATTGCATGGGGTAGTAGTGCTCAGAGAAGAGAGCAGTGAGAATATGTGACAGGAAGAACTCTGCAGGCACCACGGTCAGAGGGCAGGGAGGTGCTCCAGGTGCCAGTGCTGGGATTCCCTGCAGCCTGTGGAGAAGACCATGGTGAGGTAGCTGGGCCCCTACAGTGCATGAAAATCTGTGGGGGTGCAGAGATCCGCCTACAGCTCGTGGAGGAGCCCTACACTGAAGCAGGTGGATGCCCAAGAGAAGGTTGGGATCCCATAGGAAGCCTATGCTGGAACAGGTTCCTGGGAGGGACCTCCAGACCCATGGGGAGAGAAGCCTACACTGGAGCAGGTTTGCTGACAGGACTTGTAACCCTGTGGGGGACTCATGCTGGGGCTGCCTGTTCTTGAAGTACTGCATGCTGTGGAAAGGGACGTGTGTTGGAGCAGTTCAAGAAGAGCTGTAGCCCATGGACAGGATTCATAGTGGAGAAGTTTGTGGAGGGCTTTCTGCTGTGGGAGGGACCCTATGCTGGAGCAGGATATGGACTCTCCGTGAGGAGGAAGCAATGGCAGAAACAACATGTGATGAACTGACTGTAACCCCCATTTCCTATCTCCCTGCACTGCTGAGGGGAAGGAGGTAGAGATTCAGGAATAAAGTTAAGCCTGGGAAGGAGGGAGGGCAGGGGGAAGGTCTTTTTAAGATTTGGTTTACTTCTCATTATCCTGCTCTGATTTTGATTGGTAATAAGTTCACTTAGTTTCCACAAGTTGAATCTGTTTTGCCTGTGATGGTAATTGGTGAGTGATCCCTCCCTGCCCGTAACTCATGAGTCTTTCATCAAATTTTTTCTCACCTGTCCAGCTGTGGAAGGGAATGATGGAGCAGCTTTGATGGGTGCCTGGCACCTAGCTGGGGTGGAACCTGGAACCGCCACACGTGCCTAGCATGTGTGTGTGAGTCACCATAGGCAGGGCTTAGGAACAACCACAAAACTATGGCTGAAAAGCAAAGAGTACACTTCTTTTCGTTACCTTGCTAACGGGGGGATCCCCAGAGCAGCATCAGAGGCACACAAGCAGGGAGGCAGGCACTGTGGAGCTTGGTCCTTGCTAGAGGATCACCAGAGCTGCTGCTCACACCTGTTTCTCAGGGACTCTTACAGGTAGAGTTTAGCACTGTGCTTTGACCTTTCCCACGGTGGGGCACGAATCTCAAGCATGTTTGATAGGGTGCCTTGAAGTCTGTTTCAGTCCTGTGTTATCTGACCTCAGATGTTCTACTTGTGAAACACACAGAGATAGACAACAGTTAGAATGTTACATGTATTTTTCTACCCCAAGTTGCCAGTCACTTAGGCATGTTTACAATCCTCCTCACCAATCTTCCGTTATTTTCCCCAGTGTATTTGCTTATGTCCTCTCCACAGGCTAGGTGGGTAAGTATGGAGAATTGCTGTGTCATTAGTGTAAGTAACTGCTGCATGTATGAGTCTCAGCAGTTGCTTGTACTGACTATCTTGTAATTTCAGGGATCACCCATGCATCAAGTGGACCGGTGGTGGCTGCAGGCGGGTCCCTGTCTTGGTGTTTCATGCTGAAGCCATTCTGACTAAGGACAGCTACCTCCGTCTAATTGGAGGTGGGTGCTACTATGTACCAGCTTTTGGCTTGAAGGCATGAGGTAAAAGTCTCTTACCTGGATGTTCCCATCACTTTGTGGTGGGAAGAGGACACAGTAGGTAAGAAATCACAATCCTCTTTGATCTCTGACCACTGAGACATTCAGAAATGCTTAATCCATTGGTGAATGCTTATAATGTCTGTGGATTAGGATGTGTCTGTCCCTCCACTGTGCCCTGATGTGTTTTGAGTTGGAACTGTCTGCTTTCAAATTGAGCTTGGAGGCCATGCTAGAACTTAGAACTAGAATATAAATTCACTATAGCTAAGACCTTAAAATGAATCATTGCAGTGAGTTTTGAGTGTGTTTCACTGGGAAATAAAGCGGCCAGCCCCACAATTGAGCAATAATAAGCTGTGGTAACAAATCTCTGAGTCTAGAGCCTCACACCTGTGAGAAGGCCATAAAGAGTATGATCGCTGGCAGCACTTGAGTTGGGAGACCACACCTGTCTAGTGTTAAATAAGGGAGAGCCTCTAAAGAGGCTGGGTTGTTATAAAGAGTCACTTTGGATTTGAAAATGAGTACTTGTGGGTGTGTACAGCTGGGAGCTCATTCTGGTTGTGCTGAGTTGGAGAAAAGCTAAAATCTACTCAAGCTTCTTTTTGTGAAGGTGCTGACACTTCTTTCTTCTCTTGCTTTTTCCTTTCTTAGGTAATTGGTGCTTTTGTTTCTAATATCCTATCCAAGCAGAAATGCGTCTGGCTCATTGGGGTAAGGGGTGGAGAAGGTGATTTTTATGTGGAAACTCCTGAGCCTTTTCATGTGAGTTAAAAACATACTTGGATGGTGCCGGAAACTGATGGTAATTGTACTTTTACTGGAGCGTGGGGTCTTTTTTGCTTTTTCTCATGTGGTTTAACAAGTTTCCTGCTGAATAGTGCAACTTGTTAATTTCCTTCAGCTTTGTCTGGTTCCTGATTAAGATGCTTCTTACTTTTTCAACTCACTTTTGTTGACAGAATATATTTCCTGAAGTGTAATCTAATGTTCACCCTTTGAATCAATTTGTAAAGTGCCTTTTCTAGGCAGTTCTATATTCTAGCATTGCAGTTTTCCTCTACTGTTGTTAAACTCTTTTATGGATTGTCACATCCTTTTGTATGACAACTGACCTCTGGTCTTGCTGCTTGCTTTTTGGTTTATCTTGTACCTCCAGGGCTGCTTACTGCCTTTGTTTTTATGACTTTATACTTGCATAGTGGGTTTATCTTTTTATTTCCTTGTACTATTTACTTTATTTCCTACTGTATTTGCAGTTATTTGTTGGAAGATCAGTACAGGTGAATGAGATATAAACAAAAATTGAGTGCTTTGTTTTGGGTTTTCAGGATCTAAAAAGTGATCATATAAGCTAGCCATGTCAACGAGGGGCATAAGACATGATTACTTTTAGCTAGGAATACCAGTGTTAAATAGAGAAGAAAGCTGAAATCATGTTTCGAGTGTTATAAAGCAGTCTGTATAATAGAATGTTTTTAAAAAAATAATCTGGGTATTTGTTAAGCTGTCCTGTGCTTTTCTTTTATGTGATGGGGTTCTGTGATGCACCTGTGTTATAGCTAAGGATTGATGCAAGTCAGTTCAGTGATACTGATGTTGGCATTTCCCATCTCCCTTTGCCTGTTATGTGCTGCTACTTTCTGTGAATTAAGTGCAGCTGTGCTGTCTGAGTCCTTTTCTTGGGTAGCATGAGTGACTTTGGTTTATTCTTCAGGTGCAGACTCTTAACGCTGTGTCTCTTTGCCTCTCCCCAGAGCGCTACCACATGTCCTATAAGATAGTGCGAACAGACAGCCGGCTGGTTCGGAGCATTCTCACTGCCCATGGATTCCATGAGGTGAGTGCAATGAACTGCTGAGCTGCTTTTGTACTGGGCTGGGAGGTGATGATGATGTTTTTAGATTTTTTTTGTGGGTTTTGTTGGTTTTTTTTTTTTTAACTGTGGGTTTAGAACCAGGAAGTTGCTGTGGTCCCCATTGAGGTTTTTGGTTTTGTCTTCTAATGTACTCTGGTACTCAGACTGAAAATGTGTCATGATTTTTCTCTCTCAAAGGACAACCCATTAGTCTTAAGCCTGTAAAAACAGGGAAAAAGGAATGCTGAAGTTTTGTCATGTGTTTTTTTTCTTTTTGCTTTTAAAGTGTCACACCCTTGGGAAGATCTGAAAGATTTAATATCTCAGCCTTTACAAGCTCTCAGAAGTATTGATGTAGTGTTTTGCACTTCTCTTCTAGCACCTGTCTTGCTCTAAAGAATGTCCTGCATGCAGCTAATAACAATTTGAGAGATTTGTAGGGTTGATTTTTTTTCTGAATAACAGCAACTTAAGGAATTGGTCTGACAAGTTTCCTGAAGAGGTTTAAAATACTTTACAAATTGTGTTTAAACAGTACAAACTCACAAGTTTGTTTAGAAAAATTAGACGTGGTTGTTTCCCAGCACGGGAATACCTCAGGGCAGTGGTTTGGCTGGAGTTGCCCTTGTATTAGAGATAGTAGAGGAGACTCTCTTAAGCTAGAGTTACTTTGGCCTTGTAGATGTAGGGACAAGTGGTGTTGCTTTTCATCAGTTTGATGTTTTGTGTGTGGTGTTTTTTATGTTGCTTTTTAGGTTCACCCTAATAGCAGCGATTATAATCTCATGTGGACAGGATCACACTTGAAGCCCTACTTGCTGCGTTCCCTTACAGATATTCAGAAAGTCAATCATTTCCCTAGGTAAGGCCTTGATACCATGTTTTGTTGAACATCTCTGTGATGATTTGCAAAAATCTGAACATAGATACCCCCCAAAAATAGAGTATACATGGTACTGTAAAATCCCAA
Source organism: Orthonyx spaldingii (assembly GCA_013397795.1). Taxonomy (NCBI): domain Eukaryota; kingdom Metazoa; phylum Chordata; class Aves; order Passeriformes; family Orthonychidae; genus Orthonyx; species Orthonyx spaldingii. The sequence continues at coordinate 3,689,702 of VZTJ01000383.1, forward strand.
CAGACTGGGCCAGTGCCGCATGCTGTCTTCATTCTAAAGGATCTTTGGGGTTTTGGGGGGATAATATATGAGTTAAAATGCTTGTCTGTAGCCCAAATATTGAATTTTTAATTTTATTTTCTTTATTTGGTGGTTAAATTATTTGTGACTTCAGGTTTTTAGTTAGAGAGACAGTCCTATGTCCCCAGCTAAAGTTTGTAACTACCATTATAACAGATTGCTGTGCTTCAGTCTGTCTTGGGAATTGCAAGAGGTGCTACTAATGATATTAGTACAGCAATAAGGTAAAGGCAATAAAGCTCGAGAGTAGTTGCAGATTAGGGTTTAGACATCTGATGAGGCTGCAGATACTTCAGTAGCTAGGACAAAAGGTTGCTGTAATGTAGGGAAAAAATAGATACGGTCTCTTGTTTTGGGACTCCAGGTCGTATGAACTGACACGAAAGGACAGACTATACAAGAATGTCTCTCGAATGCAGCTGGCCCATGGGTTCAAGACATTCCATATCTTACCTCAGACCTTTATCCTTCCCACAGAGTACCAGGACTTCTGCAGTAAGTGAATGGCTGGTGATGCCCAGACAAAACAAAATAATGGGGTGTGGGGGGAAGGGAATTATATTTAATAGCCTAGCCTTTTGATTGTGCTAGTGGTTAAGGCAACAAAATTAGAGAAAGCTGGAAAGTCAGTAGAAAAGGTCCATGTGATTTCTTTATGTAATTTGTACTCTGCTGTTTACTCCATGGCTGTGTAAGTTTTCCAAAAGCTGATGTGGGCTTAAGACTCCACGATGGAGGGGTTGTTATGTGCACAGTGTTGTTGATGATCAGTTTCACCTTATCCCTGCCCAGTGCCTGGGAGTACTGAAGAGAGAAGTACCAAAAGGAGGCATAGGGTAGAAGAATGATCTATCAGAGCAGCAGGAGGGGCTTCAGGGAGGGGCTGCAATAATTGCAGTGATTCCAAAGGGGTAAAATAACACATTGAAAAAGCAGACTTTGATTACCTTGTGGAGTTCTCTAAAGGTTTTACTGTAGGCAATGTTCTTGATTCTTGCTCCTCTGTTAATAAGCAAAATGGAAGATGTTGCAGACTTGTGCTGTTTTTTAACCAGGTACCTATTCTAAGGACAGAGGCCCATGGATAGTGAAGCCTGTGGCCTCTTCCAGAGGTCGAGGTGTCTACCTGATAAATAATGTAAGTGTTTACTAACAGGACTGCTTTTCACTAACACTGTCTTCAAAACTGTCAGCTTCCAGGCAAGAGGCATGGAGGCATCTGGCTGGACACTGGCTTTACTCTCAATTTCAGCCACATATTGGTGAGCAGTTCAGCAGCCCTGAGCAGCTTGCAAGGCCTGCCTGGGCCTGTAATGTGTAACTAAAAGCAGTTTATCTCTTTGTATGCTGTGCTCATCTTGCAATCTACCTTCAAGTCTTAGCTTATTAAAAGCAAGTTTATATTCCCTGATACAGTTTGGGAGGCTGTGCTGCTTCATGCTCTCTTTGTGGCTGACAGCAGGCTGACCTTGGGAAGATTGCCAGAACTTGCCTTAGTTGTTTCCCTGCGTGACCTAAACGGTCCTCAAACAGACCTCTTGTCTCCCACCTCCCCATGGAAAAGACCAGTTTAAATGAAACTTGATAGAGTAGGAAATATATCAGTCTTAAAGCTGTGTTATCTAAAGGCCAGTGTGCCCTTCCTGAGGTGTAATGGGGATACTTCTTTGAACTCAGTGTGCTGGTTTTAGTGTCTTTTGCTCGTTGTGGGCTTTGCAGGGAGTTAGGTTGTCATAGGTAAAAATACATCTGAACAGGAGCCAAACACATGAGGGGATTCCAATAAATATGCCCGACAGCAAAATGACTGTTGAGTCATTTTGTTTTCACTCATTTGAACCCCTTTAGTCTCCCCTGCACTGAAGGGGTCATGCTGCCTCATCTGTTCTCTACTTGGATTATTTCCCATAAAATAAGGGAGCAATTCGCCAAGTGTATGAGGTAAGTATTTCCAGAGCTACACTCAGTTTTTTCTTTGCTTGAAAGGGAGGAATGAGCTCAGGCTCACATGGCAGTTGGCCATGACCTGGGGAAAATACCCTTGTGGGACCAATATCCCTTTGTGTATTTCTGTTCGAGAAACACTGCAGCTAATTTGGCCCACAGGCTAGTTTCCTTCAGTGTGATGCCATTAAAAGAGTGTGTTTCAGAATCTCATCACAAAAGCTTTTGAAAACAACAATAACCCCCCCCAAACAAATAACAAACCTTTGCATTTCCCTGATCCATATAGAACAGTCTGTCACTTTTGTGTGATGTTCTGAGGGAAGTTGAGCTTGTTCTCTCACATTCTATATGAGCACTTTATGTGCTTGGGTTTTCTGCTCATGATGGTGGTGTTGTGGCTGAATACACGCAAAATTGAATAAAGGCAGAATCCTGTGGTTCTCTTGCCTTTTTTGCAAATTGAAGGCAAGAAAATGTTGTGCAAGAAATTGTTGAGTAGTTAAAACTGGTTACAGGAGAGGCTTGCATACATCAAAAAGTAAAAGCTTTTTCAACAGATCCCATGACATTGTGATGTGTATTTGTCATAGAGCTTTTTGTTCTGAGCTACAAGCATAGCTTCTTTTGGGAACAGGAGCTCCTGCTGTGAACTGAGACTCAGTAGAAGGTAGGCAAAAAGGTTGGATACCAGCCCAGGATGTAGTTATAAAGATTGCAAGTTGAGTAATTTTCTTCACTTCCTCACCAACTGTAGTTAGATACTCCTTCCTGTGTCTTGTAAACCCCTTCTCCATGTGTTTGGTTAAACCCTTGAGAAGCAAACAGAGTAACAGTTACTTCTTAGCTGTGGGGTTTTTTCCCTGCCTATTTTACATCATTGCCATGTGGCTGTTAAATCTGTATTCTACTCTGAGTATTTTACTGGAAAATTCAATGAGCAGGTTTTTTGACAATGTAATAATTCCCAGACTTCTCTTTAGAATCTAATTACCTTAAATATGTTGTGATTGACAGTTACATTTTTTCATTTTGATTTTATTTTTTCCTTCCCCAGACATAGTTATTGGTACAGGGTGGCTTTAGGGCAGACAGGCAGGAAAAAATGGTGGATTTGATCTAATTTCTTCTTATTCCTTACATCTCCTGTTTTTTCACTTTTAAATTCTCTGTTCTTCTGCAGCCAAACCAACTTGTTTTGGAAGACAACATCCTGGTGTCTCGTTACATCAGCAATCCCTTGCTTATAGATGGTGAGTGTGCTTAGGAATTACTTTCTCCCTTCCCCTGACTCTGCATCTGAGGACCTCTGCAACCTTTGCAGAAGTTTAGTTGAAGTGGCCTAGCTTTGTCTAGCACCAGACAAATGTAACTAGAGAATTCATTAAAACCTGGAAGCTTTTCAACTGAGATAGCGTCAGGCATCTATGTCAGCAGCAGATAATGGTTTACTGCTCTCAGAGTCTGTTGAAATTCCTCAGCTGGTTATGATGTCTGAAAGATATTTGCAGTCACTGACTCTTGACAACTGTGTTTCAGATTTCAAATTCGATGTGCGTCTCTATGTTCTGGTTACATCCTATGATCCACTTGTCATCTATCTCTATGAGGAAGGATTGGCCAGGTATGGGAGAAGTCTTCTTTTTCAGTGTAGCTGCACTTGGTGATCCAGACGTTTCTTGGCTTGCCTCTCTTCTCCTGAAAAAATAGTAAAATGAGGAAAGTGCCAGTTAAGGAATTCTGCAGCGTTCAAATAGATGATACTTCATCATGCTGTGTCCTATCAGGTTTCTTCATATAGATTATAGCATCTTGAGTGAGGGATTTTATTGTTTTTATATATAATTTAAAAAGCAAGTTTTGAACTCTCAGGGGTTGAATGGCCAAAATAGATGTTCATTGGCATGTTCATTCTCAAGGCTGGGTTCGTCTTGAAACTTGGGATTATTGATACTTTCATGCCTCTTCTCCATTTTCCATGGGAAAGGGTATCCAAAGTTTCTCAAATTTATCCTAAAAAAAGCAGTTGGAGACCTGTTAATGACTATATTGTTGTTTGTTTTAATACTTTCAATGACTCTTCTAAATTTTAGGTCAGTATTTGTATTTTCTGCAGTATCCCCTAGGTGGTTTTAGGCTAGTTCACTGTTTTTAGCCTGCAAGATAACAATTTTCCTTCGCATGTAAGTCACGAACATATCTAAGATTCGCTAGAGTCAACACTTGTCTACCAAAAATACCTTTCTTCATCACAGATGTTTAGCAAAATATTTGTCTATAGTAACTAATAGATTTGAAGCACTCACCCCTTTGAATTTCACAACAAATCAGAATTTTAACTGTAGTCATGTTTAAGAGAAGAGCACCACACAACTATCTTCAGTAAGAGTTTTAAGTAATCCTGTATCTTTCTTATGAGCACATCTGATGTACTCAGTGTATCTCCAGGGTTCATGCCTGACATGGCTCTGACTTGGGTAGATACTGAATCCAAATTATCTTTGTCCCAAGAAGATAAAGAATACATAAATAATGATCCCACAAGAAATATCCATTAAATCAACGAACACCCTTCAGGTGCGTTGTGATGTGCCTCTGCCTGCAAAGATAATGTGAACACATGTTTTCCCTAAAAGGAGGCAGAAAGGGGAAGCTTGTCTTCATAAGTGGAAAGCTTGACAACTGTATTCACTTTAGAAAGGGAGCCTTAAACATGCCAGGCATGCCAGACTTTTCTCTTGGAAACTGGCTACTAAATTGTTAGCTGCTAATATTGCATGTTTTTGGAAAGTGAAGAGGGAAATGAGATAGCACAGATTTTCAGCATGTTCTCAGAATGGGCAGTACATAGCAGGCCTTCAAAAATAGGGTTTGCACCATCATTAATATCTTAAAGGTGGTTCTGCTGATCTTGTAACAACGGAATTTACTTCTGGAAAAATCTGTATAAACACAGATGTTATCTACTCTGAGGATAAGTGTGCATTTTTGCCAGTAGAGTAACATATTTTGCTTGAGGGTAAGAGTGTGGAAGTGTGAATGGGGATGTGTATGGTTTGGGGTGTGGTTTTTTTGTTTGCTTGTTTTTATTTTTCTTTTAACAGTTTCAGTCATATTAGAGGTCTAGGGAAGGAAATGAGGAAGGAAGTAAGTATATTCTTTTGACTGAAATACACTTGTCAGACAGTTCTAGTGAATCCTTTAAGACAGAATCATCAAATTATTTAAGTGGGAAGGGAAGTCTTAGTCCGACCTCCTTCTTAAGACAAGACCTTCTTCAAAGTTTGGGCATATGCTCTACAGCCTTACACCATAATGTTTTTAATATCTTCCAAGAATGGAGATTCTGTAGTTCTTCTGAAAACCTGTTTCAACATTTGATCATTTTCACTGCAAATGTATGTGTGATTATTATATCTAATCAGAATTTCCCTTGTTGCAGTTTGACTGTTGTTGCCTCTTGGCTTTTTGCTGTGCATCTGTGAGAAAAATCTGTCTCTGTACCCCTACACGAAGGAGTTGAATACAACAGCTAGAGCTGTTCCTAGCCTTCTTATCTGCAGGCTAAACAACTCTTTTCTTCTCAGCTTCTCCTTATAGATCATGTTTTTCAGCCCATTTTAATCGCTGTCTGCCATACTTGCACCACTTAGTCAATTCTTCTACTGGGAGGCTCATAAGTGGACACGATGTTCCAGATGTGAGTGCTTGGCAAGCACTGGACACACAAGTAAGAGGTACCAATCGCTTCCCTCAACCTACTGACTACACTCTGGTTGGTACAGCCCAGCTTGTAGTTATCCATCGCTGTTGGAAGGGCAAGCTGCTAATTTGTGGTCAACTCGTTGTCCATGAGGACACACCTCGTTGATCAAGGGAAGCCAGTTGATGTAATCTTTTTGGATTTCAGTAAAGCCTTTGATGCTGTCTCTCAGAGTATCCTTCTGGACAAAATGTCTGACATGCGGCAAGATAAACATGTCATGATATGGGTGAGCAACTGGTACAGGTCAGACAGAAAGGGTTATAGTGAGTGGGATGACATCAGACTGGGGACCTGTTGGTAGTGGGGTTCCATCCTCGGCCCTGTGCTCTTCAGCATCTGCATTAATGACTTGGATTCAAGGGCATACTGGGTAGGTTTGCAGGTGATGCTAAACAGGGAGGAGCTGTTGACTCCCTCGAGGGCAGAGGGGCCCTGAAGAGAGACCTCAACAAATCAGAGAGATGGGCAATCACCAGCCATACAAAATTTAATGAGTGAAAGTGCTGGATTGCCCACCTGGGGTGGGGCAACCCTGGATGTATGATCAGGCTGGGGAATGAGCTGCCAGAGAATAGTGCTGTGGAAAGGGACCTGGGGGGTTGATGGCAAGTTGAACATGATTCAGCAGTGTGTCCTGCCAGGCGGGAGGGCCATCTGTGTCCTGGGGTGTATCAGGCACAGCATGGCCAGCCGGGCAAGGGAGGGGATTGTCCTGCTCTGCTCTGCACTGGGGTGGCCTCACCTCGAGTCCTGTGTGCAGTTTCAGTCACTGCAATGTAAGAGGGACATAAAGCTGTTAGAGAGCATCCAGAGGAAGGCAATGAAGATGGTGAAGGGTCTGGAGGGGACGCTGTATGAAAAGGGGCTGAAGTCACTTGGTTTGTTCAGCCTGAGAAGACTGAGGGGAGACCTCATTACAGTCTATAACTTCCTCATGAGGGGAAGCAGAGGGGCAGGCGCTGATCTCTTCAGTCTGATAAGCAGTGATGGGACCTGATGGAATGGCCTGCAGTTGTCAGGGAGGTTTAGATTGGATATTAAGAAAAAGTTTTTCACCCAGAGAATGGTTGAGCACTGGAAGAGGCTCCCCAGGGAAATGGTCACAACACCAAGCCTGGCAGAGTTCAAGAAGGGTTTGGATGATGCTTTCAGGTACATGGTGTGATTCTTGGGGCTATTCTGTGTGGGGTCAAGAGTTGGACTTCAGTGATCCTTGTGGGTTCCTTCCAACTCAGGTTATTACACAATTCTGTGATAATTTGTGAGCCAGTGTCTCTGCTTATAACTTGGATGTTGTCTGGTTGAATTGCTGTGTTCTTTTGACAGAGTATTCAATTCTAGAGCTTGAAACAGTGTTGTAGTCAAGCCTGAGCAGAGACCAGACTTTCTGGGTATCCATTCGGAAGCATCAGTATCAACAATTCTGGACTCTGTCTTTCTAAGATCCCGTCTGGCAGTAATACTTGCAAATCACTTTTCATTGTTCTGAAATCCTTAGCAGTTTTATGTGTGTTTAGATTTCATTTGTTTGAACTATAATCAAATCTGGTGTACATGGTGTCGACACACATGACAAGTGGAGCATATATCTAGAGGACACTACAGTATTACTAATTAAAGTTTTCCTTTCTTTCAAATTGCATCCCATCCTTCAGCTTCCTGTGAGAGGTAGATAGTATATGGAGACTAAATGTGGCACTAAGTATCTTAATGCTGCTTTGTGGTATGGTCAGCTCTACCAGTACAACTATGGAAGAGGTGTAGAGGAAATGAAAATAATGAGCTGTTATCTCTCTTCCAAGCCCCTGACTCTGGAGAGGAGCTCTGGTTCTGTTACTAAACTTCAACTGCCCACTGAGCAGTTTCAGCTGAAGTGTCAGCTGTGGTAAAAGACTTGTAGTTTAATGCTTTCACATGATAGCTATAAGTTTATTGCAGACAGTATCTTTAATTATTCTTAAGCTTTTCCCATCAACTGTGGCTGTACAGCAAACTTTAGGTGGGCTCTTCTGTGTGGCCTCCAGATGGCACTAGTGGTCTTCAGTTGTAACAGTTTGTATTTTCCCCCTACCCTGCATATGCAGATTCAGCTGGAGAGGAGTAAAGAACCTGGAGCTACTGGATTATGGCTTCCTATTTAGCTATTTTGCCATTCATTTTACAGTGCGAGTTATGTGCTTGAAGAGAGCATTGTGTTGCCTCACATAGTGTAATGCTTTGGTTTAAAGGTGGGATAAAAGCTTAGCTGTGCAGGGAGAAGGAAATGTTTTAACCTTGGGGAGCAGAAACAGGTTTTAATTCTTTACTTAAGAAAAAAACCCCATGCTCCTTAAGGGCAGAAGCAATTTCTAGTAGAGAACTGGGAGATAATGTCAGGGTCTGGAATCAAAAGTGGTATAGAAGCAGTCTAAGGTGAAAACTACCAGCAGAACAAAGCAATCTGGTTTTGGAACCTCAGCTAGTGCCTTGTGATGCACTATGGTGACCTCCATGTTTTGAATGTGCTTTCTGAAGGCAAATAGTCTCTGAAGTGTAGTAAGGGTGACCCGACTTGGTCTTTTAATTTTTTTTTTCCATTTTCTTAGTCTGAAAGGTCACGTTCCTCTCTAGTGTTATGCTTTGCATATTCCAAGAGGAGCCTGACTGTTACAGTAAACTTGGTGGCTTCTACCAGAAAAGGAGTACTATCAGGAAACTGTAAGATGTAATGATCTTTACAAGGAACAGACTTGGTATAACAAACATTTGTGATATTTGACTAGATATTTCCTTAGACCTTGTTTCTTCTGGCACAGCTAGACTTGTCATGACATGATCTAGAGTGGAATTTGAGGCTTCAGAGCTGAGGAGAAGTAAGGGATTGTGGATCCAACATTTTTGTACCTTCTATTTCACTTTCCAAGTTCCCTCTGAAGGAGATAGGAAGAGTATGTACCCAGATGTGTGTAACAAAGCCTTCAGCTGTTCTGCTGGAAGTACTAAATAACTATTTGGTTTGCCCTGGCCGAAGTCCTCTCTCTCTTTTTTATTATTATTTTTTTTAAATGCAGTTTTTCAGGAAAATAATGACCTAAAAATGTTTGTGTTGGGTGGTTTTTTTGGTTCTTTTGGTTTTTTTTGGGTGGGTTTTTTTGGGTTCGGGTGTTTTTTGTTTTGTTTTTTTGTTTGTTTGTGCTTTTTTTTTTTGTTTATCCTCTAAAAGAATACTGAGTAGAACTTAGGAAGCACTAACGTTGAGTAGGTTCCTTTTCTGGCTGTTTCCACCGCACTCCATGTGGAATAAGTTGTGTTTATTGGGGACAGAGCCTTTGGTGAACAGAGTCAACTATCAGAACTCTGGAGAGTTATTAAGTGGTATCAGTGAAGGTGTTCTGGTTTTATCTTTTGTTACAATACAACTTTTCTAGTCGTGCCTCCCTCGAACTCTATCAAAACTCCTTGCATATTTTGTGCCTGGTGCACCTCTAGAAGGAACGCTGCTAATAGATTCATTTGGAGATATTCAGTGATCTGTTTAGAGGAAGTGGGGTGGGGATTTTTTTCTCTTACTTGAGGCTTGAAACAAGACTGAAGCTGTGCTTAAGACATAAAGCAGCGCTGGGTGACTTAAGATCCTCCTGTTGGATTGAAAAGTGTGTTGAACGCTTTTCTAGTACATATTAAAAAAGAAGTAGACACAGTGTGCTGCCATACGTCTGTTAAATTGGCAGATATTTAGTAACTTTGAACTGGAAAGGCCAATTATAATTTAGATTGGTTGTCTGTGATCACAGCCTGGAGGACTGTAGCTGGGACCTTTGCATCGAAGGTATAGGTTTGGAAAATGAGATGGTCATGGCAAGCTTGGTCCAGGTTTGCCTGAGGGTATAATTCTGTCATCTGATCGTATATTAAAAACCTTGGTAGTTTATTTATCTGAGATTTCCAAAACAGGCAATGTATTTATTGACATACCTTTTATATCTTAGTTTGAATAAGGGGTACATTGAATAAACTACAGTCTTAATTATAAACTTTGACATGCGTTTGAAGGTGACTCACCAAGCCCAGTTATGTGGGAGTGCAAGGCTTCTCTTAGAGCCACCTGCTGAATTGGTGGATTATGCTGGTTTTTGGAGAGGCATTCATGTAAGTAGAGAATAACAAGCCTGACTTGTGCCTGAAGTACAGCTGAAGAGAGCATAGGGCCAGAAATAGCTTGTGCTGTTTGTGAGCCTTCCCTGTTTGCTAGTTCTCTCTGCTAACTTCCCCTCCTCCTGTGTGGGACAGAAAGGACCTGGTGGACCTCTCTTGCTTGGTGCCTGCAGGCATAATGGGGGCTTGACACACAGTGTGCGGAATTCACAGTGAAATGGCTCCTTGTTTTGGGGAGACTTCTCGATAGACTGCTTTTTTCTCCTAAACCATGTTTAGTCAGCCCTATTTCTGAGCTTGAATAGTTGGAAGGGTCCTAGGCCATCAGGAACGTGTCATTCAGATTTACACTGAATTTGAAAAATAGATTAGAGGAAAAAAAAAAGGAAAAACTGAGCTGAAACCCAAACATTCTTGCAAAAAGCCCAAGGAGTAGCATCTTGGGGAGACTTTCCAGTGGGACACAAGAGTTTGCTCTGGGGTTAGACAGCTGGGCTTCATAGCACCTGCCACTAGCTGCTGTGCTGCCACCTGAGCTCACACCACTCAGCCTCTGACACCCAGTAGCCTGGCTTCCTCATTGACATTGGCTCCTCTGGGATATTCACCATTTCTGTGCTGGATTCCTGTGGTTTCCAAAGAATTCAGGTGCTTGCTTTCAGCCAAGGAATTCACATGAGCTCACAGACTGTGCTTAGGCCAGAGCTGGCTGAGCCAGCTGCAGCAGCCCCATCCCTCTTGCAGTAACCCCTGCCCAGCAGCCTCTGCTCCTTAGGGAGCGTAACTCATTTATTTCTGCGTGGACACCCGGGATCGGGCTACAACCACTGCAGCAGACATTGCCCCATGCAGAGGCTGTGGAGCAGTGTTATTTCACTAGATGTACCTGCTGGACTTCAGGCCAGTGGATAGTGCATCAAGCCAGAAGACTTTGTGTTGCTTCCCTACTTTTTAATTAAGATAATCAGATTCAGATCACTGAGGTGAGTAACTACTGAATCACTGAGACATATAACTACATGACTTTACTGTTGTGCTTAACAGAAAGCCTCCTAAGCAGTTGTTAAAGCTGATCAGCTCTTGGTGACAGTCTGTACGATGAGGAACTGGAGAATGTGAGAAACAGAACGTGAGAGGTTCACCCAATCACACAGTGGCTGAGGTTGGAAGGGCTCTGGTCCAATCCCCTGCTCAAGTGGGGCCATCTAGGTCTGGTTGCCTAGGACCATGTCCAGATGGCTTTTGAATATCTACAAGGAGGGAGACTCCACAACCTCTCTGGGCAACCTGTGCCAGTAGTTGGTCGCCCTCATGGTGTTTTCTTGTGCTCTGAAGGTTCAAAATCCTGTTAATGGCAATGCATAGGTTGAAAACATGCAAATTTGTTGTGAAAAGATTAAAAAAAAGTCTTTATTTTCCCCCCTGTTCTTGCAGACATCTGGTACAACTTCTCCAGGATCTTGTTCTTTAGCATAGAACTGTTTGGGTAATTTTATTCAGCTTTAATTAGAGAAACTGCCATCATAGAAGTGTCACCAAAACTCCTTTTTGTGTTTAGCAATTCCCTTACAAGCTTCAGCTCCTGTTCATACTCGATTGCTAACTGACATATCAGGTGGATGCTGTGCAACATTAATGTTAGAGGTAGGGGGATTGTGATGGTCTTTAGACATCTGTTTTCTGTCCTGTACTATAAGGGAACTGTGTTCCCTAAACAAAGTGGCAGCTAATAGACTAACAGGGAGGCTAAAGTCTAATGTATGGGGAGGAACGAGGGACTGGGAAAGTGACTCCAAGCATAAAACGTGAGGAGCATGCTTGTAAAAGCACTACACTGATTATTTCCAGGACATTTATGCAGGAACTCTGTGTGCAGTCATGGAAAAGTCTATCATAATGTGTGCTTTTTTGTAGCACTCATTTGAGAGAAAAAGGATTAACTATTCTTTCCTTCTTCCCACTCCAGAGTCTTTTCTCCTCTTCCTTTCCCAGGCTCTGACTAGATGCCTCAAATAAGCATTCCAGAGCTGTCAAGTTTCATGCAAAACCATGTAACATCTTCTGTAAATATTTAATGATCCAGTTTACATGTTTCTGAAATGACTTGCAAACTTTACCTTGTGGTTAATTCATTTCCTGAAGTAATGCTAGAGATAAGGCAAAGAACATTGTACAATCCCTTGGGTAATGTCCTGCCTGAAACTGTAACAGTAAAAGGGTAGTTGTTTAGGTTAAGGCAGTGTAGGGGTGTGGGTTAGGGGCCAAAGTTTGGTGTGGTGGGTTTGGGGATTTTTCAGTGTGAGCTCTGACATGTTTCGTAGATTGCTGGGTGAGCAGGGAAAAAGCTTGTGTGACTCTTGTGGAGAAGGTGACCTATTGAACATGGAGTTTAAGGGTGGTTATTAATGGTGGCTTTTAATGAACGCTTATAAGAAAGGGAAGGAAAACTGGAGTCTGTCAGTATCTAAATACTGAAGGTGAAACTGAAGCATGACAGGGAGGCAGAGAGCTGGGATGTCTCTAGATGTTATACTATTAGTCTGAAGGAATTAGTGAGGATTTTTCCCTTAATTTTCTTTTTGTGCTGCCCAGGCTACCTGCTGCTATTACTGCCACCTTTCTGCTTTGCTTTTGATTGCTTTCTTCCTCTCTGATCCAAAACAAAGTACAGCCAGAGGGAAGGGAAATGTGCTGTTGGTGAAGGTGAGCTGTGTAGCCGTGTGTAGTTGCTGCTGTAGAAAATGGGTTGTTGCCTTCATCCAGGCTGGCATACACCTGTGTGACTTGGCTGTGACCAGCTGAGACTTGAGCAGATGGATCAGAATAATGGAAGGTACGAGTGTCACTTCTCTGTTCTAAGCTTTGAATTCAGCAATGAAGGGCATCTCCTCTGTCCTGCTGGGGAAAGAGGAGCTGCAGTGAAAGGGAGGGAGGCTGCCAGGGCTGTTCCCAATATGACTGCTGCTACTTCTGCCTGGGAGGCTGTATTACAGGCAGCAGTTTGTGTGGAAACTGAGCAATGCACAGTCAACCTCAGTTTAACCTTTCCTATATCCAGCTGTAGGTTTGGGGTAGAAGCTCTCCTATAATATTGCTGCTTAGAGGCTTTTGGAATCTAATCTCTTGTATACCATGTTAGAATGTGTCCTTAATTTTCTTAACTTAGCCGTTTCCTCAGACTTTAAAAGGACAAGATTCATTAGAACAGGATGATCTTTGAGAGAATGGGACTGCAGTAAGGCCAGGTAAACAAGTTAATGAAAGTGAATATCTTTAGTATTGCTTGCAGTTCATTTTTTTACAGTGAATGCAAGCAGTACATAACATCAGGACATGGCAAGGTGCTTCCTATATTCTTGCTTCTTTGAACTGTATTGTCTCTGTGTAATACGTATCTCAGAGATGACCCAGGTTAATGCTGTCAGAGAGGACCATTCCTCTTGCACCTTCTATCTGTCTCCTCTGCACCCACTCCAAATACATTGGCAGGTGAAAGAAGGTTCAGTCGTTCAACTTTGAAAACTGGTGGTTAGAACTTGTGTTCTAGAGAAAGCAAATCTGAATTCAGGCCAAAATAGAGTTGATATCTTTCTGATGGTGGATACAGAACAGACATCCATTCCTTTCTTGGCTACCTGCGTAATATTTCACATTGTTAACAATAAGAAGAACTGCCGGTTTAGATGAAGTGGGGACAGAAGAATGCACTGAAGTGGCAGAAAACCTTCCTGACTAACAGTGGAAAATTTTACCTTTTCCTGGTTTTTTTTTTCCGCACTTGACAAGTCGTACAGGAAAATTCGATGTAAGAATTAAAAGCAGCGTGAATCTAGTTGTTGAACCATTCAGCCCACACATGCACACACTTTATCAACAATGCCTGTTAAGTGTCTTGAGTCTCTGTTGCAAGGACTATGGAGTAGTCCAGAACTTGGACGGGAGCAGATCACAGTTGGGGAAAATGACAGTTGTTTGAAGCAGAATAAGAAGAGATGGTATTAGTAAGCAGAAGATAGTGTTTAGGTGAGTTTCCCTTGATAAAATAGTCTCTTTTGGCCTCCACGTGTGGACAGTTCAGCCTCTGGTTTAGGAGTGCTCTTGGATTCTTGTCTGATTGCAGGCTCCCACATAGCAGCATCCACAAGTAATGCTTTGGCTCAGAAACAGACCTGTCCTGGCAGATGGTGATCTGGACTCACGTACTTGTGCCTTCATCACTCTTTGGCTGGATTATAGCAATATGAGACACCTGGGCATGAAGCCTTTAGTGTTTAGAAAAACAGTTCATGCAGAATATTGCAGCATATACTTGTGGTAAATTCTGTTACTGGGAAAACACGAGGCTTGCCCTTTATTTTCTGTCCCTACTTAGCATATAGTTTTTGGATTGCTTTTAGGATCTTGGCCCTTACCTTTTAAGTAATATATGTTCTATTCTTAGTAGTGGCCCAGAGTGAAATCGGAAGAGAGCGTTGCCCTGAAATGAAATCTTCTAGAAGATTGTAAGATTCCTCAAGAGTTTATTCTAATTTCAGGTTAACACCTAGAAAATTTTACGAACGTTGTTTTTCTACTTTTCACTGTTACTGTAAGGCCTTTTCCTATGACCTTGGTTCCTCTAAAATAATGGGTAAGTTTCTGCTGAAGCAAGACATTCTGTAGCATGCAAGTCTCTAATCCTTCCTGGAGAGAACAAGTGTGGTGGATGAGTAGCATAGTTACTACAGTGGAAGAAAAATACAGTAAACTATACTCTGAAAAGCTGTAGAACTGAAGAGTCCTGAAGGTAATTGTGACTGGTATTTCAGAGGTAATAACACTCAAGCAAGTGCAAAACACAAAAGTGTAAGGAGTGTGGGCTATTTGCCAGCATTATACTTCTGATCTGTTACTATTCTGACATCCAGAAGCTATTGATAGAAGCTCAAGAAATAGCTTGGATTTTCCATTTGCAGGCTTACACTTAACATAAGACTGGTCAGACCAGATCTGGGTGAATGTATTAAGCATTGGATTATTTTGTTTAAAGCTTCGGCTTTTTTGATAGTAGATGTGAGTAATTTAATGTTTTGAAGGTTTTTGGTGCACTGCTGAAGTTGCTCATGATGTCCTTCAAGATGATAGCATCCTGGTAAAAGAGAAAGCTTATGTACTGAGAGCTTTAGAACACAGTGGAATCTCTTCTGAATAGACAGTCCCCATGGAAATGTAAAATTCTGAGCATGGAGCTCAGACAACCTAATAATTAAGGATGGTCTCTGTAGAAGGAAACTAATGCAAGCATTTGAAGATACAGAAATAATGTTGTTTAGAGTACTGTCTGTATCTGCCAAGGATTCCTGTTCTCATTTTGAGGGTGAAAAAAAGCATAAGCTGAAAAGCGTGGTGAACCTAATTGCCCTCTGTTTGGAAGTACCAAGGGAGCCATGACTTCAAATGGCACTCTGATTGTGCTCAGTATCTTCCAGGAACTGGCTGAAATTATATTTCAACAAATACTTTCAGTATGCTGCCAGTAAATGATTGTTAAGATGGAGATGATGAAATCATAATTAAGAACAAAATATATGATAGGGCTTTTGTCACTGTTTTCAAAACAGAAGTGCTAAATCCAGGAAACTTTCAGTTAAACTGAAAAGAGATTCAAATACTTTAAGCTGTGGAAATATGTGGAAAGGGGATCCAAACTTCCAAACGCTTTTGTTGCCAGCTGCTCTGACTTCATATGTAGTTAAAGTTGAGAAAAATATAGTGCAAAATACTTTTCACTCTTTTAACCTTGCCACTTAAAATTAGTTATATCATGGGGAGTTTGTTTTCACCCCTGCTTCCACATGTGTATTTAAGGATAAGTTTAAGCATCTTCATGGATTTGCTGGTATAGTTCTTATGGCAACAGGTATTTCTCAAAATGGCTACCAAGTGAGGGCAGTAGTGGCATTGTTTTAACTAAGAAATAAGATCTTTGGTTTTTTGGCAGTTCTTTCTAAAGGAAGGATTTTTTTTTTTTTTGGTGTAACTTATTAGCTGTCTTTGTATAGTTCAGCTTCTTCTGAACTATGGAAAATAATTGGGGAAGGATGAAAAGAGATGACTATTAGTGAAAAAAATTGGAGATGCGTTCTTTTCTGGACATTATTTCATTGCATAACCAGATGATCTAACTTCCCCTCTTCCATTTTTCCTGAATCCTGTCTCCTTTTTCCAGCCTTGAGGCTTCCCCCATGTCTTCTCCTCTTGTTATGCAGGTAACCCTGCTCTCCTTGATAGATACTTTTCCTCTTGCTGGGGCTTCTTTGGATAGCATGTGTTTGACTTTCCTCTTATCCTTTCTTAGTCCCTTTTATCTCTTTTGAGACAGTGGCATCTTAAGCTCTTTTGGTACAAGAGGATTTTCAGAGTGAAGATGTTTTTTCTCTTGTTGATTTTTTTTGTTGTTGTTTGGGATTTTTTTGAACTGGAGTATGCTTGCTGTTCTGAGCCATGGTGATTACCAGTGGCTCATACTGGTCATTCTGCTAACCAGATGCTCTGGATTCTGCCGTCAAGGTTTTAAAATTGATTTTTCTCCAAAGTCTGAGGCCTAAAATAAGTATTGAAACAGGATTACATGTAGTATAAGAAAGTGATTAAGATTGGGCTAGATTACTATTTTAGGTCCCTTCCAACTGCAACTATTCTGTTACATTATATTCACATTCTATTACATCATTTTTTTGCTTGATGTCATGTTCTTGTCTAGATGCAAGATTTTGCAAATGTCACCATGCATAGTATTATCATCTGCTTAATGTCTGTGGTTTTTTTAATTGTTTTGTGAACTGGTCCTAAAATGGAGGCACTGCCCAGTTTTTGTCCTGACTCTGAATCCTAACACTCCTTGTTGTGTTTGAAAGAGGGTGTAGCTGCATCTGATGGAAGGTTGATTGGTATCTTTGTGTAATACGCTCAAGTGGCTCTTCAGTCAGATCTGTGATCTAACTTCCTTGTGACTACATAATTTGTGGAGCAGATGAAGTATAGTTTCTGGAGTGTGCACCTGAGCAGGCTTTCAGCTGCAGTGCATCCTTGGGGTGACAAAGGCTGATCATGCAACTACACAATTAAAAACCAATTTTTGCACAGGATGTAATTTTAAACACTAAACTGGCGTGGCTATCAAGAGAAAGTCTTTCCTGAGGACTTCCTGGGAGAAAACTCCCTGCCTGCTGTTCCCATTCTCTTATTGACCCTTTCCTTTTCTGGCACAGGTATATGTTCAGTTATCTGGCTGCACAGTGTAAACAGCAATGAAAAGGTAGCATGAGCAACCAGCAGCTGGTTTCAGGAAGCTCCTGCCCCTTCCTCAGATGCTTATATTGTTTAAACATTCATTCAGCCTCTTCTTAAAGAGGTGTGCTATTGGTTAGATTACTAAATTGCTTCAGTGCAGTTTTGTGCTGTATTCCTGTGCCCATCTAGAGGCTTGTGGTGTCCATGGTGTTATGTCACCACAAGCATGTCTGTACCCATGAAGTGAACTGATCTGGTTTAATAAATAGCTCAGTAAAAAGGCTGGCTTTAGATGGCTTGCTGTGCAGCACAAGGGCTCTTGTATAGGTTAAATGAATGTGGATAGCTGAGGAAAGAGTGTTTGGATAATTCCAGTGGCCATTGCAGAGACTGGAAAAAAACCCCTCTTATTAAGTTACAATTTTGTAGCCAGATCGGTACTTTGTCCTTTGGCATCTTTCTCGCTTTTACATTCTGTTGCCCCTGCCTGCATCTCAATTCAAAACAAAACAAAAATCCCTGAAACACCTTACAGAAAAAAATCCTGGACTATTTTCCAGTTGAATTAATTATTTGATTCATTTCAACACAAACATCTGTTACTAGTAGTGCATGGCTAAGGGAATGGTGATGGGGTACTAGGTTACAGTAATGGCTTTTAATCAGGAGGTTGCTACTGTGTCTATAATAAACAGTCTGATTTAACTGCAGTATTGTTGGCTGTAACACAGTTCATATGGAGACTAGATGAACTTGTCTTGCTCCTCACTGTGATGTTCCTACAGTTCTCTATACTCAGCTAGGTGATGTATTTGAGATACAGAAGGGCTGTGTAGTCCCTGAGAATGACAGCACCTTGGCAGAGGTGCTATCTTATTGAACAAATTGGCCTAGCTTGTAGGTTGTACCTGGTTTCCTGGATGCCTCTTGAGAAAGTGAATTGGCAGTTATAGGCTGCGTAATTGTTGGTGGTAGAAATCTGTTTCCACCCTCAGCCTTTCCTAAGGCATCCTTATAAAAAACTGAGTTGTGCTTGTATGAGACTTCAGGAAATACTGACAGTGGTATACATATGTAGCAGTGGATCTTAGGTATTCATGGTACATCCCATTGTGACATTGAGTGTCTAAAGCGAAGTGGCTTATTTGATCCAAATGTCCAAGGACCACAAATGTAAGCAGTCAAAAAAAAAAAAAAAGTCTAGCATCATGTGTACACTGTTAGGCTCTGAAAATTCCCAGGTGAGTAAAAACTCCCTGGTCTAAGATGCTGGAAAACAGACTAAATGTACCTGTATGTATCCTTTGAGGATAAACTGTATTATTGGTGAGGAAAGGTTGCATTTGATGAAGAATCATTACATGCATTCTCTCCCTAGCTGTTGCTGTTGAGTGGTCTGTGTGGTAGTCTGTGGTTTGTAATGACGTACTTGCTGTATCTAGCAAGAATGCCACTTGTTCAAGAAATGCTGTGAATTTTTATTCCTCTTTACAGATTTGCAACAGTGAGGTATGACCAGGCATCCAAGAATATTAAAAACCAGTTCATGCATCTGACCAACTACAGTGTCAACAAGAAGAGTGGAGATTATGTCAGGTACTTGGCTGGAAAATGGAACTTGTTCTCTAGAGTTTGGATCAGTTTGCCTAAGTTGGTCTAATGCTGATCCATAGAGGTAGGCCAGTGGTGTCAATCTCCTCCTTTCATGTATTTTTAGCTCTGATGATCCTGAAGTAGAGGATTATGGAAACAAGTGGAGCATGAGTGCAATGCTGAGGTACTTAAAACAAGAGGGGAGAGACACTGCAGGTCAGTAGAAATCTTGTTCTTTTATTTCTTTGTTGGATCTTGATCATCTCACTAGTGTGAATTCTAAGAAGTCAAGGAAGAGCCCCAGCAAGTCCCATTTAGCGCCAGAGCAGGGTGGAGGGAAGCAGTGTTCCTTACTCACTAGAGCTGTCCATTTATTCCCTATCCCCAGAGATGAGGCCTAACCCCTTCCTTTTTGCAACTATTATTCTGAGACTTTCTCAGGGTGTGTTTCTTAATATTTTACCTACATTTCCCGTTTCTTAAGGTCATTCCATTCCTTCTAAAAGCTTCCCTCCCTCTACTGCTCCCATGGCCTGCTCAGTCTGATGAGTGACCAACCTCTGGACCACTGTGCCAGTTTGAATGACTCTTGGATGTGGTGTCATCTTTCCATGGCTCAGGTTTTTGCTGAGTGTTTTCATTTAGTCTGTGTTTTGTATAAAATAGCTCCCTCTTCCACACCTTTGCCAGGTCTGCTGGGAGTAACTGCATCTGCAGAGCAGAATCTGGGTATATCCTTTAAGGGATAAATTACCTGTGATACTGAGGCATCAGTAAAATTACTGATAGCAGCTATGGCCTATATTGCAAATGTTGCCAAGGAGCACTTGAATATTGGAGAAAGGGGTTTGAATCTGGCTTTCAGATGGAAGTAGACTTTTTTCCATCATGTGCATGCATGGCTGTCCAATCCCTTGCACCATATGTGTTCAGCAAGCTGTGGATGCATAGTTATTAATATTGATACATCTCCACGCCTCACCCAAACCTCAAGTACAAAGTATACACTCTTAATAATTAAGTAAACTACTGAGCAATGCAAGCAGATTTCTTTAACTATCCACTATAAGACTTCTTGCACCTTTCTCTGATGCATCTGGTTCTGGTCATAGGGAGGCAGAATGCTGGCTGAAAAGTGCTGGCCTTGTCCGGGCTGGCAAGGTTTCTGTGCTCTGGGTTGTTTATGTGTGCTGGGATGTTTCCATGCTATGTTGGTTTCATTTAGTTGTTTTCTGGTACAGAAGTTCACATCTGAATTTGCTTGCATGCTCTTTCTGTAATTGTTCAGGTCCCTGCATGTCATCATCTGAGCATGAGAAATAGTAATTGTAGACCTAAAGTAAACTCTCTAGTCAAGTGGTTTGTAGAAGATATTCTTTGAAGCAGGGATTGCCAAATGTCTGTGTGGATTTGCTTGTGCTCCCTTTGAGGGGTGGGTAAGGCTGTCCTTTCACCCTTACTAACTTTTGAGGCTATGACTCCAGTATTTGTTCATTTCTCCCTCCTCTCACTTCTCTACTGCTTGTCCTTGAAAACAAAACCAGTGTGGTGTTCTTTGTATTGCATGACTCATCCCAAGTCCAGTGTAGAATCCAGGTCTATGTCTAATGTGCATCTTTTTTGCCTTTTGCTTGCTCTGTCTGCTTAGACTTCTGTTCCTGAGCTCTGTTCACAGGCTTATGCAGGAGCTGGAGAGTGCTTTCTTACTGTTGGTTATCTGTAGGTCAGCAGGACTGGGAGCTGTCACCAGTCATATAATTTTGAAAAGATTTATGAATTTTGGTATGGGAACAGCTGCTTTAGAGGAAGGTGCAGTGTCACAGAGCACTTATCTCATAAAAGTTCACAAGAAAAATTTTATATCTCGATGGCTTATGGCTTATTCTCTGTAATTTAAGGGCTTATCTCACCAACCCACTCTTGTTTAACTCTTGTTTAATCCTTCCTAATACTCTGAATGCGCAGCGGTCAGACTCCAGCTGACTTGTGCTGATGTGTTTACCATATGTTTCTGCTTACCTGCACTGTCCATACACTCACATTTATCATTCTCACGTGCTCATTTGTGAGTATTTTTGCACTAGGATACTTATGCATGTCTCTATACACTTGCATGAATTTCCAAGCACCATTGCTTTGTCATCCATAGGGTTTCTTGTGCTTTGATTCACAAAGGTGTATCTCCATATGTATATTCTCATGCCTTTCTGGATATTGTGTGTTACTTCACAATCTACTTTTTTCCTTTTTCCTTCTCCCCCGCCCACCCTCTCTTTGCAGCGCTGATGGCCAACGTGGAGGACCTGATTATCAAGACTGTAGTTTCTGCTGAGCTGTCCATTGCCTCAGCTTGTAAAAGTTTTCTTTCACATCGTGGCAGCTGCTTTGGTAAGACACTGGGGACATCTTTGTTGATTGCCTCTTGAGTACTGTTTGGAACCTCCAGCTTTGTCATGCTAGACAGAAATATGCATTCCCTATTTGCAAGGAAGCTGGATACTATTTTGGTTGTTTTGTTGTTTTTTTTTTTTTTCCTCAGCATAAGCCTCGGTGAGGGCAGGGGCCATTGAATCCTAGTTCACCCTGTGTCAGTGCCACTGATCAGAATCTCATGCTAGCAAATGAAAATGGAATAATGAAAAGGGACTTGAAAGGGAACTTGGGGAAGTGCTGGAAAGTTGGTGATTTACTAGTGCCCTTGCAAAGAATGGCTGTGGGTGATTAAACACGTTTTGAGAGCATTTGCTATTTTCTCTCGACCCATCTAACACAAAGCAGTTTCCTGCGTTTTGCATTTTCCTGCGTGCGTGTGGGGACGGGGAGAGAAGGCGTGTGGCAGTGCCGGGAGTGCCGGTGGTGGGAATGAGCTGTGCCTGTGCGGGAGCGCCGCGTGAGGGCGTCCAGGCCCTTGCTGGCAGCAGCTGATGCACAACTATGTGCTGGCAAAGGGATCCGAGAGCTCGCTGCCAGCACAGCCTGGGACCGGCTCCAGAGAGCAGCGCCTGGTACCACAGTGTGCCTTCTCCCACTTTCCAGTGGCTGCTTCCCAACCTTCCCTAAAGAGGCCTCCTTCTGCTCCTAACTGTCCTTCACTCATGTGGATGCATGCACAAACACGAAATCTCAGTCAGTGCTTAAACCAAAGGCCAAACTTGGCTTAAGTTATCCTGCGTTTAGGTATTGGGACTTATATCTAAACTAGCTATGACAGGTAAAGTAAATCCATTTATGTGGTCCTTGCATTGCACTTAGATATTGACAATTCTGCAGCTTTCAACACTCCAGTGTAAATGCATCTTTGGATATTTGGGGGTGATAAAACAGTCAGGAATCAAGGAGCTGTGACTGATGGGTTGTTTAGTTACCTCCCAAAACTAGCTACCTCTCCCACCATAATTTCTCCTGACTGACTCTGATGCCTTTGTTCAAAGCTGAAGGACCTGGTCATACATGGGGATTTATGAGTTAGGTAATAGTCTCAGTGAAATGGCACTTTATTGCCTAGTTGAAAAAAAACCACACCAAAACCACTTTAGCTGCCTCTTTTTTGGCTTCTCCCTTTTCCTCCCTCAGTTGTCTCTAAATTCCTCTGAGCTGTGTATGTGGAAGCTAATGTTCCTCGTGTACTTTCTGCTGGGCCTGGCTCTGAGGTTATCCCACTTCCTGCTGCCTCCCCAGGGCTGCACTAACCACCCTCTCAGATGCTCCCCCACAAATAAACTGTTTTGTTCCGTTTATTTCAGTGTAAACATAAATTAAGAGCTTCCCAGGAAAGAGAGCTTAAGTAGGAGCCATACTGCTTCCCTAGGGAGCCTTAGGCATTTCCAGAGCTCAGTACTTTCTGCCACCTTCCCCCATAATTAAGTGGTGGTCCTTGTCTCAAGGATTTGAACTTTCATCATGCTGTATGGTTCATTTGTCATCTGTATGTCTTGTTCTGACACTTTTTGATTGTACCACTTTTAACCATGTTGTAAATATTCGCTTTTTCTAACTGGAAATGTTCATAATGGTTCAGTTTGTAGCTGTTAGCATGAAGGAAAAAACTGGGAACGAAGATTTCAAGGCAGCCTGTAGAGTCTCACAAGAGCTTTTCCTTTTTTTTTTTTTTTATCTTTTTCATTCTGAGCTGTGAACAATGAAACTGAGTGTGTGTCCTGAGAAGGGCTGATCATGTGAAAAGCATCTCAGACTTCAGAAACCTTTATCTGAAATTCAGATGGAGAGATGGGTCTTGTTTGGAAAACTTCTAAAAAATATAACTAAGTTGTATTTTACTCTAGCATTTGTAATGCTGTTCTAGGGAATAGAACACCTGTACAATTGCCACTTTCTTCCTAAAAATGAAATCACGAGTACTTATTTGTCTAGATGAAGTTGCCCACTTTATTTCTTGAATTGTTTAGTACTGCTGTGGTTCTTCAGTTCTTTCACAAGTAAACGTTTGTGTAGGTAATATACTTGCTCGCTAGCTTTAAAGGAAGAGCATTTATTCATGCTTCTTCATTTTTTAAAGTAATAGTGGTGAGACAGGCTGATTCCTGCTACCAGTGCTTACTGAGAAAGTGAGAGTGGTAGGTCAGGATGGTTCTTTTTCTAATGTCAAAACAGAGTGCTTGTCAAAACGGTGACAGTTTGTGTAAAGACTGTAGTGAGTCCCATTTTGGCCATGTAGTGTGAGCTATTTACTGCGTTCTAGTAATGATCAGTTTTCAAAGGACTTGGGATGCTCAGTTTTCTTCCTCTGAAGTGCTTCACAGAAAGCACTGCAAGTACTACATGATTTTGTTGCCTTGTTCATGCACTGTTATTAACAAAGTGATCCCAAACCTCTATTTTGTTCTTTGTGATTAGCTAGTAATTCCTTATGTAAAATTAAGCTCCTAGTAAAACTTGTTTTAACCAGTAACTCCAGAGGAGGGCATGCTGCAACTCTCCAAATCATTGCACTGTCCTGAAGCTGGTCACCAGCTGAGTCAACGGTCACCTCTGGAGTCTTCTTTAAGACAAGGCTAGATTCTGCACTTCTTTGAGGGATGTGACATCTCAGTGTGGGAACAGGAGGTACAATAGGGCTACATATGCCCAAACCGATTACAGACTGCATTTTTCTCCCTCCTGAGGCAAGCACTTCTGGGTAGGCTGGACAAGCCAATAAGACCTGCTTTCAGGCAGAATGAAGAATCTCCCACTGGGATGGTTTAGTAGGGCATGAAATGAAGGCAGTTGGGTGCAACACATATTTTTGCCAGCAGCCAGTGTAGCACCATTTTCTGCACTCACTGAAATGTGAGCCTAAAGAAGCAATAGATTGAAGCCCTCTTGTTTAATTTACCATTCTAGTAAACCTAGCTATGACACTGTTGAGCTTGTCTACAATCAAGAAGACAGTTCAGGCTAGGGTAATGGGCATATAGATCCCACCAAAGCAATGAGTTTCTTACTGAGCTGCTTCTGTGTCCTAAGGCTGAATTGGTCAGGCTTTTGCTTCTAATTACATATATATTGAGATAAAAGCAAACAATAAACTATTGTATGACTTGAGTGATGCTGACCTGGAGCTAAATGCTTTTAAAAGTCTTCGTTTGTATCTAATCACCAGTTTCTCAACTGCCTATGTTGCTGTTCTTCACGAACATTTAACTTCCTTAGCAGTGGTAGTTGACCTGTTTGGGGGAAGCCTTTTGTAGTTTTGAACAGTGCTGACCTGCTCCATTATGACTTTTATAGGGCACTAAAAATTTGAGATTCTTAAGGAATTTCTGTACACACTTAACTTGACGTGAGGTGAGTCCATGCTTAGTGACTTAAGTCAGCCATACATATACCATATATATTTCCTATGTTTTTCTGGTTTCTTACATGATATGTTACAGAAAAGCTGAACAGGGATTCCCTACCATTCCCTTTTTTTTTTGAAAAGCTTAATCCATTCTATTTTTATAGCCTTACCATCAATCTCTGATTTGAAGCTAGTATGTAAAGATGCTTTGGAATCTGAAACAAGTTGTCCATAGAATCCTCTGGCTACAATCAGATTCAGGAGGCCTGTATTTTGATTATATGATGGGCAAGGTAGATTATTGTAATGTAACTATTTCTTCAAATTTAACAAAACTGTCAGCTGACAGTTTGAAGGGTAAAGAGAGTTCAAGGGATAGGTCTTCTAGTCATAGCTTCTATAGGAATGGGGGGTCTGTCCCTGCACTGTTTTTCTTACTTGTCACTTCATGGTTCTAAATAGTACCTATCTGATGTTGTTGATGATTTAGTACCCAGAGCTCAGATGAAAGATTCAAGATCCCTGTTGCTGCAGAACCTTTCTGTTTATTCAGGAGGTTGTTCTCAGCTTGGTAGCATCAGTTTTCTTTCTCAGAATGCTGGGGCAGACCTAAAAAGCTTTTATGGCTGTTTTTGGGAGACTTAAGAAATGACCAGCATTGTCAATTTATCATCAGTGGACTTGTGTTACCAACGTCAGAATCAACCCTGGCTTCTCATTCTGTCTTCTACTGCCACTGGTTTTTGTGGTGGTATTAAGGTCTTCAGCAGATAGAAGACATGAAAGTAAGGAACACCAGATTATTCTTGTCTCATGGTTTTCTTGGGGCTAAAGTTCTTGGAGTGTAAGAGCTTGAAATCAGAAGAACTTCGGCTAATGAGGTTGGGAGACATGCTCTCTTTATCCTTTACCTCATGTACTCATCTATAGAATCAGATGACTTTTGTTTTGGTCTACCTAGTATTATATTTTGTTAATTTGGGCACCCAAGTTTGTTGGGGACCAAGTAGCTGCATATCTACTCTTATGTTCCCTCAGTGTTATAAGGGAAGTTAAGTGATGTGCTAAAGTGGTTACTGGGATATTAACCTCTTCGCTTACTCTGGTATCACACACTGGGTTGAACAAGTTTAAATCTTGTGGGCGATAATTTATTTACTCAGTAAGATTAGGATTATAGAGGCAGCCCAATTTGCACCAAGACTCCCATTCTTTGATGTTCACCTTGAAGATGGCCTTATTAGCTTTTCTGACTTCAGAGTTGAAAGATTGTTCTGAGTCTGATTTTGGTATAGATGATGAGCTAAGCTCAGCTGTAATGTTTTCTTCACCAAAGAAAGCAGTGGTTTATGTCAAAGGAGGGCAACCAAGATGGTGAAAGGTCTTGAGGGCAAGAGTGATGAGGAGCAGCTGAGGTCACTTGACTTGTTGATCCTGGAGATGCTGAGGGGTGACCTCATTGCAGCCTACAACTGCCTCAAGGTGGGCGGTGCAGGGGGATGTGCTGGTCACCTCTCTCTGGTGACCAGTGATAGGATACAACGAAATGGAATGAAGCTACATCAGGAGAAGTTCAGGTGGGACGTTAGGAACAGATTCTTCACAGAGAGGGTGATCAGTCACCGGAACAGGCTCCCCAGGGAAGTGATCCCAGCACAAATCCTGTCAGAATTCAAGGAGGGTCTGGATGATCCCTTACATCATATGGTTTAGTGTAAGGTAGTTGTGTGAGGAGCAGGAGTTGAACTCAGTGACCCTTATGGGTTCCTTCCAACATAAGTTATTCTCTGACTCTATGTATGTACCGTGAAATTAATCCATTTTTGAAGACTTTCATTGAGAACGTGAATAATTGTCCTTCAGACTTCAGTAGAAGTAAAGAAGGTTCTCTGCAGAGAAGTGTTCTTATGAGTGACAAGCTTTCTTTGGTTACCTAGAGTGCAGAAGGTGCCTCAGAGTAAGGCAAGTAAGTGGCCAAGCTAGTATGACAAACTCAGGCGGGTGCAGGGTGCATCTCATGAAGTAGACAAGAACACCAACTTGTGGAATGATTTTGTCCCCTCTTGTTGGGTCCTTTTCTGTAATAACACAGGGATAAAACCTTTCTCTCTTAAAATAAAGTTCTCTTTAAAACGGAATTAAACCTTTATGTAAGAACAGAAAGAGTAGGAAGGAAAAATGGAAGACTTGAATTTCAGTGGCAAAGGGGTCATTCCTTTTGTTAGAAATGTCTGTAAATATGCTCCTGCATAAAACCAGGCGATTGGTTTTTATTGCAATATCAGAAGAGTTATGTGCAGTGCAATTTTTTTCCCCCACTGTTTGTGTCCTTTTGTAACTTCAGGTTGTCTCCACTTAATTGCAGAGTATGTACTTTGCAGTAAAGCTTTTTTTTTCTCCAGGGAATAAGCTGCAAAGAAAGACCAGAATTATAGTGACCCTTTAGGAACTGAGCTTATTCATGCTATGCAAAATCATGAAAAATTTGTTTGTGCTACTGTGCTATCACTAGTGACTTAGTTTCTAGACTCAGAGAGAATAACAAGTTCTTTGGGGATGTTTTGTAAAAGAGAGTGCCAGTGCAGTCTTGGAGAGGATTATAAGATAAACTGGGAATACATGGGAGTTTACCCGAACCAAAAAGCCCGAGACTATTTCTCTAGCCTTAGTGTTAGATAATGTCATTAGCAAAGGAATGTCTGGCTGAACTGTTGCTGTTAGACTTCACTGTGAAGCTAGGCCTTCTTTTGGGAGGATGGGAAGCTCAGTCAGCAATGACTTCTCTATAGGGAATAGAGGAGGAAGAGGCAGGTTGTTCCTGCTGAGACGTGGAAACAGATGGTACCTCCTGAAATAATTCCAGGCTTTAGCAAACTGCAGGGGTGAAACATGTTTTTGTGGATTGTAGTAGCAAGAGAAGGCACTATGGAAACTTGGTATCTTAGTTTCTTCTGTTCTTCTCTTAGTAACAATAGTGGCACTAGGTGGCTTGTCATGAACCTGCCATTGCCACAGTGTGAGGCATGTTTTTTCTCTTTCAGTCATTATTTTCTTTACTTTCTTTGCCGAGGGAAATGGCAGCCTTGCTGAAGTTGGTAATTGTAGAGGATATACTTTTGATCATCCTATGCTCATGTGACTCCACATCTTTGTCCTGCCTATGTATTTATTTATTTTAACAAGTGGTAGTGGAGTTTCACAGTGGAAAGGGTACTATGACTACTGTGTTTAGGAAGTACATTTTCCGAATGTGGAAGAGGGCCAGCAAGACATTTCTAGGTAAATTTCTGACTGTTGAGCAGATCTTTGTGCTAAGTCCTGCATGGAATCTGTGAGGCTTGATTCAGTTGCCAGAACATGGATGTTACATAGCTGCTGATGCCCTGAGGTAGCAGAGACATCTGTCCAGGGCTTATAGAAATGACTTAGAATACATGAAATTTGGGGCATTATGGAGCAACAGTGGAGGCTTCCTAGGAGACCCTAAGTTGTTGCAAGCGACATTAGATTCTGTGTTTAACAAGGGAATTGAGTCAACAGGGATACCCTGAAGAACTTACTGTCCTAATAAATAAGGCAGACAAAAGGGAAAGGAATGTGAAGCTCCAGCAGCATGGTTAGAGCTAGTTGAGGTCGAGAGGTTTCCCATGTGTATTTGTAAAAGTGGACAGAGTGACTAACTGGGTGGGAAAGATGGAGCTTTAAAGAGTAATTGATTTGCAAGAGAATTGTGTGGGAGAGGAGGACAAAGTCAGAGGAGCCAAAATACTAGGAAAGATCCTCTGAGGGGCCAAGGGAGGGGATGGCCAGCAGCAAAAGAAGCAGGAGCTAGTCAAAACAAAATGAGCTGCTTCCTGACTGGGGCTGGGAGATTGCAGACCAGCAGCTGCTGCAGGCTCACTCATTGCTGCTCTGCCTTGGGCAAGAGCTGCTGACCCACTGGCGTTTTCTGTGCTGTTAATAGTCATGGGCCTTCACCAATCTGACATTGTATTTTGAAATAATATATTAAAGACATCAGAAGTTTCTCCTGGTCGAAATAATTTGCTAATGTTTACACTTAAAATCCCCACCTTCTCCTTTTCACTCTACTGCAGCCATTCCTGTCTGGGGAACAAGAGAGCCAAATGTAGATTCGGCGTCATTTCTTTGGAGTGAACCAACTGTTTAACTCTCTGCTGTTTTGCTTCCCACTCCATGTCTGGCTACAGACTCTAGAAAAGTGAGCAGGCAGTACTTACTCTGCTGCCATTTTCCCCCTTCCAAGCCTCCCCCCTCCCCCGCTCATTAGCTTCCCGTTATAGGCTACATGAGCTTTTGCACAGCTGTCTGCATAGGAAGGTCTTGTCAAGTGGTCCAGCTCCCCAGAGCCAGCATCAATGTCAGGCAGGCGACAAAAGGCTAAGGCCAGAATTCAAGGAAAGAAACATGGCAAAGAAATTCTCCTGCTTTTACTCCAGGCACTAGCGAACTGGTTAATTCCATGAAAATCCTTCTCTGCCAATACGCTGTTTTGTGGTGTTTTGAAAAAAATTTGCATAAGTTGCCCTGATAATTATTAAATTTATTTCTTATTGCTGGAAGAGGCAATTGCATTAATGCCAACTTCTGATTTAGACTCATCTTTGTGTAGCATCCTCCTTGCAACTCTTTCCACACTAGAGAGAACGTGTGTATAGAGTGAAATAGTAAAATCAGTCTTGGAATGGGAAGCTGGCTTCAGTCTGACCTGTGTAGAGCAGAACACATCTAGCAGATGTAATATGTTATGAATGTTTTAGAAACTAAGTTAAAATATTTCTGTTGTGGTTTACTGCAAAGCAGCAAGCTGTCAGTAAGCTAAAGAGTTAGGGGAGGTTGTCCATGTAGGTGGAGTTACTGAGCAGAAGTCTGTTTTAATCCCACGGGTCTATTGCAGAAAACATACAGGAATAATTGAAAAGAAGCTGATGCTTGAAAGAAGCAAGATTTTCTCTAGGTGACTGGAACAATGAATAAAGGGATTAAAAAGTGAAAAGGAGAATGAAGTTCTGTTGTTTCCAGGATCCAGTGGAAGAAGTAAATTGAACCTGCTCTGCTTGTGTCATTTCTATGTGAAAGCAAGTAGTAGAGTTCTGTGTGAACTACAGTTTGTGGGCAGTAAAGAGTTTTTTATTTTTCTATATAACACTTTCCTAAGACTAATTTTTTTGTTCCCCTCTTTCCCCCACAGACAGAATATATTTTATTTTGATTCTGAGGAAGTGAAAATTGCCACTCGAGGAATGTTGTTATTTATTCATCGCTAGAGAGTTTGCTGGCTTTAACATATATAATTTAGGTAGAAATGACCTGATAGAGATCGTTGGACTGTACCTGAATGCTTAAAGAGACAGTAAGGTGAACTTAGTGTCTGCTGTGTTTTCAGAGCTATATGGTTTTGATGTCCTTATCGATGACACTCTGAAACCCTGGCTATTGGAAGTGAACCTGTCCCCATCACTGGCCTGGTAAGTGATTGCCAGTTTAATATGAGGTAGGGACTGTTGCTGGAGATGGTTGTCCTTGAAACTTGTGGTCCTAGGAGGGCATGATTTCCTGATACCTGAAGATTTTGTTCCACTGCGGGTAGAGAGGATACTCCTTTGCTTTTTTCCTTTGCATAAATAAACTTACTGCAGCAATAGGTTTTGAAAGAGCCCAGTTGGGATTTCATTTACTTTTAAATTATTTCTCTTCCATTGTCATTGTTAACACTTCATAGTCTCCCATCATAGATAAATATTGGATCTCTGTCAGACTGTTATGTTGCGTTTCAATCTGCTTGGCTGATAGAAGCTTTAAGATTTTGGAGTCCAAGCAGAGTTCAGTCAATTGTGCTTTACTTGAGTATGTAGATGAGTGCTTGGGCTCAAATGTTTGGTCTAGTACTCTCATTAGATAAATTCTAAAGAGTGTGTGTTGACTTGGCCCTTATGCTGACCCTCATGATCTAATGGAGATTAAGGATTTATTTTTGTAGATCTCTCAGCTATGATTTTATGTGGAAGAGGCATAGTTAAATGTGGTTTTCAAGAATTCTACAACAGCAACTTTTATCTACTTCATGAAATGTAACATACATGCATTCAAAGAAAATGTTTCTAGCCCCAAGGAGAGTTTAAACAAAGATGTATGTGTCTGCATTAGAACACTAAAAGCTGTGGAAAAAGGATAAATAGATTAATCTGTTGCTCTCTGATCTTTACCTATGTATATGAAAATCACCTAGTGTTCTTCCCATGTTGTTTTTGCCTGTGTTAAGGAGGCAAAGAAACTATATGGGAAGATATATTGAATACTGATGCATTCCTCTCATTTAATGCCAGACAAATAATTTCTATTGTCTTCTGTTGCATGTGGGGACAGTGATGCTCCTTTGGACCTGAAGATCAAAGCTAGCATGCTCTCAGATATGTTCACTCTTGTAGGTGAGTGAAACAAAAAAAAATCCTTCAATCTTTCCCTCATTTAAAACAAATAAAAGATAGGTTTATGAGCTGCATGTTATTAGATGAGTATAATAGAGGTGAACTCCAGTTAAGAAGAGCAACTGTATTTAACACTGAGAAGCAATATATGGACATTTCAACTTCAGAATCATCTGTCTCTTTGTGATGCGTAGGTGGTTTTAAGAGTCCCTAATTTGGTGTTTGAAGACACTACTCTCTCTTTAGCTTTCAGAGGTAGTATTCATGCATTTTTTAGGTTGAATATGTGGGGTTTGGTTGGGTTACTAGAATTGGAGTACTGTCTAGTGCACAGTATCCTTACATCTTGATTTAGTTGCTTGATGCAATTTTCCCCAAAACTGAAAGAAAGAGAATTGTCATCAGGTACCCTGCTCAGCTGTTTAAAAAACCAGGTCTATCTCTGTGTTGCTATTCAGTAACCCATTTATTGATTTAAGTACTTGGTCTTGAAGCAAGTTACAGTTATCATTCAGAAAATGTAATGCAATTTACAGTTTAGGATTAAACAAAGTAAGGTATAAAAAAGAAAAACATCTTTATTGGACCTTGGGTAGGGACGAGAAGGTCATGTGTAGACTGAGGCTGTGAACAGGAACGCTAGATTTATATTTCAGGGTTTGTCTGTCTTAAAGTTCTCCTGTGGCTCTTGGTGCCCACAGGCTTTGTATGCCAAGATCCAGGCCAGCGGTCAAGCCGGACCATTTATCATTCATCTGAATCTGTCAGAAGAAATCCATACCAGAAGCTGCAGGTAAGTGACTTTTACAAGGCCTGCCTGAAGAGTATAGCAGGAAGTCATCCTCACTGAATTTGACTCACAGGTGAGAGAGGCAGTGAGCGAGATTATCTGGATTTCTGGCATAACTACGAAAGGTGAAATTTTTAACTGTGGATGTGGTGAGGCACTGAAACATGTTGCCCAAAGAGTTTGTGGACTCTATCCCTGGAGGTGTTTAAGACCAGTCTGGATGGGGCTTTGAGTACCCTGTTCTAGTTGAAGGTTGCCTGCCCATGGGAGGGGAGTTGAATCTAGATGACTTTTAAGGTCTTTCTAACCCAAACCATTCTATAGTTCTCAGAGACTCAGGGGATACACCTGAGTTCTGGGCTGTTCAGCCACTTTGATTTTGTTGTGGACAACAAGCTTCCAGGACCCTAGAGCTTTATGAATGTCTCCAAGACCACCTTTTAGGTGAACAGCTTCTTGCATTTGAAGTTTAAGGCTTCTTTCCCATTCTCTTTTGGAATCTCACTTTCTTTCCCATGGATCGTTGGACTGAGGCCTCATGTGGCTTTGCTGCTACTGCCCATTGCCTTTTCTGTTGAGGTAGTGCTTTCTCAGCACTGTAATGTTGAAGGGCAGTTGTTCTCTATCTCTTTTTGTCTATGAAAGGGATTCCATAAATATCTGTGGAAATGGAGCATTCACAAAAGGCAGCGAGATCTGTTATGTCATTTGGACTTTCAACACATTTCTCCTCAGTCAAGTAGGCAAATGGTGTAATCTGACATCTTTGCAGCTGATGGTGCTGTGATGGACATGCAACATGGCTGTGTAGCTCAAGTTCAGTTAGGAAATGGCAGGTCATTTTTGTTCAGTGACAGTGTACCAAGACACTGTCCATTTTGGTATAGGGAAAACTCACAGAAATTGCAATGTTTTGTCTCTTGTAAAACTCAGTCTTTAGTCACTGTGAGAGAGGTGAATAGCTGGTAAGATGGGATTTGAGTATCTTTAGGATGCATGTCTGAGTCTGAAACTTCTGAGACAAATATAATAGATAGTGTTTTAAATACAGATTCCTCTGACTGTATAGGTGCTCTTTGTAGCAGACAAAAAGTACATGAGATAAATTAGGAACCATTCCCAAGAAAATACCCTTCTTTCTTAGAGTAATGTGATCAGATCCTGATGATTTGACGTCTTTATCTGAAAAAAATTACACAAGACAGTCTAAGAAAATTATGCTGTTGTAAGGTATTGAATTTTAAGGGGACTTGAAACTTTATTTTGTTTGAAAAATAGCCACAAAGAGATGTAAGGCTGACCAGTTGTAAAGTGCAAAGATTTGTATGACAGAGCGTTGGTTATGAGATGGGATTAGGGTGGTTCCCCTAACCTATGTTTAACAAGAATAGGTTTGTAATCCAGTGATAAAGTTTTACAGCATGTTTTTCTTAAGTACCTAAGTGGAAATCCCATGGCTAAATAGATGTTTAGATCTTTCCATGGTCCCAGAATGTTTTGACTTGTTCTTTACGGAATACATTTTATCTCAGATTTTTGCATCTTTGATATCTGTTCCAATTCTTTGTAGCAAAGGGTATATGTAATCTCTGTTGTTTTTTCCTACCTCCTTCATGATGTCTTAAGTTTTGATCATTCACATGGGCAGTCTTTAATCATTGTAAAAGTTGCTGCTTGGAAAAGAATTGTTGTACCAGTGCTCGTGAGAGTTCTCTTGAATAACTATCTTGAGATGGTTACTCTTTTTTCTGAGTTTCACCAGACTGCAAGCTTTTTGTGCAATTTCTTTGATTTGACTCTTTGAGTTTTTCTCGCTCTAGGGAAATGGACAATTTAGCTGCTTCCTTTGTAAGTTCTTGTTGATTTGAGTTGGAGCTCTTTCAATTAATCGTAAGCAATGAAGGAACCTTGATCTGTTTTGAATAGACCAACTGTAGAGAAGAACTTGTCAGTAGTACAGCTAGAAAGGATAGATAAGTCTTCTGAGAATCCTTTCTTACACCATTTGCTCCTTTTGTGTGTTGGAGAGCAGGAAGACAGCCTGAGTACCACTGAAGGCAAGAAAAATCTAAACTCCAATGGTAATTGTTTTCTTTTGAACCTGCCCTTGTCCTTAAAGTGCTTTTATTTGTAGGCCTGATACCAGATAAGTAATACAGGGTGCTTCTTGACATTCTGATGTTTCTACACCTGTTTTAGAATGTTAAATCTTGTTTCTCCACAAGAACTGGAATATTGTTGAGATATTTAAATTAAATTACTTGCAAAATTTCGGAATTTTTACTATTTTCCCCTGCTCTGCTCTATGAACAATTTTAGTAGACAGCATCTGTTTCTCCTTGATGCATAGCTGTTAAATATTTTTATATGGGTGACTCGACTCTTACAAAAATATGAATTTTGGTCATCACAGTTGAGTTCAGTGTACTTTTGAAAATCCTATGTCCAGATGCATTCTGCACAGTTGAACACATCTGAGGTGAGAAGGAGTGCTGTGTTTGGAATGGGGACAGGATACATTTGTGCAGTATATGAGGAAGATCTGAACTGAGGTGATATAAGTGGTTTGCTTTATCTCTGGACTTCAGTTATCACAGAGTCATGGAATGATTTGGATTGGAAGGGACCTTAAAGATTATCAAATTCCAACCCCACTGCAATGCACAGGGACACCTTCCACTATTCCAGATTGTTCCAAGCCCCCTCCAGCTGTCTTTGAACATTTCCAGGGTTGGGTCATCCACAACTTCTGACCAACCTGTTCCAGTGCCTCACCACACTTTGCTTATACTGTTTTGTTTAGGGTGCTTGCCAGTCCTCAACAACTCAGGCAGGGATCATAGTGTCTTGGAGAACACAAGATTTTTATTCTCTTTGTATCTCTTGCAGCGTCCTGTGTCTGCACAGTCACAAACAGCAAACAGCAGATTGGTGAGTATCCTTCAGCTCCCATCACCTGTATAAGGGCTACAGTCTCAAAGGTTACTGTGTACAATACTTTTGGCATAATTAGTCCCCAAATATATTTTACAGTTAGAGTAGCCTGGGGCAGGGGCGGTGGGNAGTCGACACGAAAAGAGAAGATGGCAACAGCATATATTTCCATGTGGCAAAAGCAAATGTTGAAAAAATATTTACATCACCTCTAGCAGCTTAAAAAAACAAAAAAGTAGGTGAGGTGTGCTGAGTGTCAAGGTCAGCTAGATCAAATCCCTCAAAGTTTTAAGACTACAAGTCTGAATGGCAAGGTAAGCACAGGAGAATCTATGCAGACAAAATTCAGGTGGCCCTACAAAAGAAGTAATAATTTTCTGTGAGAAAGTCCTCTGAATGACACTGCAAAAATTTGAGAGTGAACTGGGTCAAAATAGATGCAGAGAAAACAAGGATTCTCAGAGTTAATGGAAAAATATGGGACTATTGTTAGCCTAAGTGACACTGATCTACCTTTCTAAGTGTTGTATTTGCCACCCTTCTTGCAAGCCATATAGACAAATCACTGTTAGTTTGCAATTCTAAGTACCTGGCTGTGTGGGGACATGTTAGGCATTATTTTGCTGCTGGGCTTCCTGCACAAATGTAGTGGGAATTATTATCTTTTTTAAAAATTTATTTTTTATTTATGAGGTTTCCCATCAGGAAAGGAAGGCAGGACAGATGGAATCATCCTGAGAACCTAATTCAGTCTATTCACTGCTGTTTATGTCATTCTGTGTAAGTTTAGCTGAGGCTCAGAGGAAAGAGTCTTACTGAATAATGAGGTTTTCTAGAGAATGGGAACAATCTTTGTGCCAGATGCTGTCAGGACTTGTTAAATTAGAATCATGATTTGGGAACTAAGGATACTTGCAGAATTTGGAGATATACCAGAGTGGTTGGATTTATCTATACTTTTATAGATAAGCTGCGTCAAACAGGAAACAAGATTTTTGTGAAGTTGGAGGCATTTCTGAGCTACAGCCAGAGGGTATTCTGTAGTGAAACATGGAAAAAACTGCTTGTGTGGGAAGTCCAGCAAAGAGAGAGAGTTTTCTCTAGCGTTTCGACAGCAATGTAGTTTTGTTCTCAAGGAGGAATCAAAGCTGCCAATACATAGGTGTACGTTTTCTGTTTGTAATCCCTGAAATCATCTCTGTTGTATTGAGACAATGGAGATGATTTCATTGAAGTGTTTCCATGGTAAAGCATATCATTTAATAGGGTGAAGGATTTCCTGTAATATCCTCTTTGAGAAGCAGTTCTCATATGATGATGGATTGTTATGGTAGTGCCAGGAAATGGTTTTTAAGAGAAGGTTACCAATCAGGAGATTTTCAAGAAAACTATTAAGCAAAGTTTTTGAGCTGTGGATTTGAAATGGAAGAAAGCTTAGAAAGAAAGATTAAAAGCCTTTCAACTTAGTGCCATCTACAGCATCAAGCAAACCTGTTTCATTGCTGGCATTTTTATTTCTTCTGCAAATGTTTGTGTCTCCTGCCTTCTCATCCAGATTGTCTCATTTTCTCTTCTCTTTTTAATCAGTTTTAGTTAGGCTTTACAAAATGTTTCAGGTGGTACCTGCTATGTCTGTTTTATCTTTGGATTTTTCTGTGCCAATCACTGCAGTATAACCTATTCTAGTGCAATGCCTGTTGCTTTTGCTGTTGCTTCGTCTACAGATTCTGAATAGCCGCTTGCCATTTCTAATGAAACGGAGAGAATGGAATTCAATTCCAATAATCTTTACAAATAAAGATGCATCCTCATCTTGCCATGGATTTTTTTTGTATCTGAGCAGTATGGGATATTCCCCTGGACTTATCCAGCTTAAGGTTTCTGTCATGTTTTTCTCTTCTTTCTAGATTAAGGCTCTCTGTGCATTCTTTGCTCAGTGTAGAGCTAAAAGAAACTTTGAATTTAGTATAAATGCTTGAGATCTTCTCAGTAGACTCTTTTAGTGCTGTTTTTACAGAGGTAGTTTATCTAGACTGAGCCTAAGACTGGCTTAAATGTACTTGAGAACAAGTTTTGAACATTTCAGTCTTGCTTGGATTTTAAGATTTTATAATCCTGGTGATTTGAAGACATTTTGAATTCCTGTCCTTCTGTTAGAATTGGCCAGGACGGTCTATCAGGTTAAAAATAAACTTAGTGAGACTGCCTGCAAATTATTGCTTTTCTTATTTTAAAAAATTTGCATATTTATGTGTTTTTAAGTGTGAGATGTAGCAACTTGACATCCAGCAGTATAGTAACAAAAGAATAACAGGTGGTGAACTTTTCCCTGCAACATTTTTCTCATGAGGGAATTACAATTCTGTTGTTCTAGTGTAGCAACACAACTAGAACAGAGAATCATGATTCTGGTACCATTGTGTGACTCTAAGTGTATTTGGGTCCTGTGAATGCTGACTCTAGTGCCCCTTGGGTGAGGATTTTTCTGTATGACATCCTGACTTTGCTGCTTTTAGTATGTCTCCTGTTTTTCTGGAAGGCGCCAGGAGTGTAAATACTGGCACTGATGCTTGAATTGTGCCTGCTGTGCTAAAATCTGAGAATCTGAATACTCACACTTAGTGCCATCTGGGGTGTGGACTCTTTAATGGCTGGAGTGTGGAATTGTGAATTCTGGCTGTAGTGCTCTGGAGTGTAGATCCTGCTGGGAATAGGGTCCTAGAATTTGAATGTAACTTTTTTTAATATGAAAATTGAGAGAGGAAAAAAACCATCTGGATTCACTGTTTCTACAGCGTACCCGTCCTCTGTCTGCCAGCGATGCTGACGTTAAAAGCTCGATGCCCTTAGGCAGGGAAAAAGCAACAGGAAGGCACAGCAGCTCTGTGCTAGGCCTCACCATGGAGGAGGTAAGTAGGCTGTTAAATAGCTTTTATTTACCTTGGCTTTCATGTAGTATGTGGGGTTATTTGCTCAACAAAGAGCAAGTGCATGTATATGAAAAATGTGATAGAAGAAGTATAATTTTTCAAACAGAATTTGAGTTTTACTGCTGATACTGCCCTTGCCCTCAATCATGCCAGGCAGAGATGTGCTTGAAGCACTGATAGACTCCTTCAGAATTTAAATGCAAGACAAAATTCCTTCAGGATATCATATGTACCCAGTCCATTTGCAGGACTGAATAGTTTTGTTTCTGAAATTCAGAGATTTTTATAAGGTTGGTCTTTCATTGTTATCTATTTTGCTGGTGTTTGTTTTCTTTTTTTTTTTTTTTTTCTTTTAAATATCAGATCAAGGTTCTTCGGCGAGTGAGAGAGGAAAATGAAAGGAGAGGAGGCTTCATCCGGATATTCCCTACCCCACTAACATGGGACCTTTATGGGTAAGAATTAAAATCCGATAGGATGGTATGGATGGTCTGTGTTGAGGAATATTCTATGTTAGGTCAGTCATCTTGGTATTCAGAAAGTTGTATTGAAAGTTTTGGCAGAGTTTATTGTAGTGTTGAATATTCTTGTTTCTGATGCTTGTTTTTATCAGCTGTTGCTTTCCATGGGGTGCAGTTATGCAAAGCTTTTGGACATTATTTCTGCTATCGCTTTTCTGTAGAATAAAAGTGTCTTCCTTTCAGATTTTTGCTATCTACTTTTACATCCTCAAGCTGCATACCGTGTACTCTTGTCATTAGGCTATAAACACTATACAGGCCTCACTCATTCTGAAAGTGATACTGTATTACACTTTCTATGTTACACTTTCCTAGGTGTATTCTTCTAGTCTATAATGTTTTCTCCATCTCTTGCATCACCAGGAGCTTCAGCTGAGAAATAATAGCTCTCTTCCTTTCATCTTTTCACTTGTGGTACAGCATGGTGTCTGAATCCACTTCTGGCGTGTTTTTTTAGAGGTCATTTATTTCTGTTTTATGCTGCCTTTCATTGTGTTGAGCTCTGTATTGATAATCCTGGAATTTTTTTCCTTAGATCTTTTCTAGAGCACAAGACATCAATGAACTACATGCTGGCTACACGTCTGTTTAAGGACAGGTAGAAAGCTTTTCTGTTTGGGAGAGAGGTAAAGGGCACAAACAGTACAGAAGGGATTGATTCCTCACTTACCCTATGTTGTAAACACCAGTCTGGGATTTATAGGGTTGGTGATAATTGTGCGTCTCTTCTCTAGTGTGCCAGTGATTATTGCTCATATATTTATGTGTTGGTCTTCTGAAACCAAGGGTAAAAGGACAATACTCAAAAGGCAAGGGAATTGTTGGAGTACTAATATTACCATAGACATGAAAAAACTTGAAGCACTTAGGTTGCTCTGTGAAGGGATTATAGATGATCCTGGCTTACCTTTTGTTTCAAATTTCAAATCACATTAAAAGCTTTTCTTCGTGTAAAGTAAGCCCTGAAATTGACTTCACCAATGTTTTATCCCTATGTCTTGACCTGTGCAATCATGATTTGATGATTCTATTTCTGGGTTGTACTTGGGTCGAAATGACAGTTCATGCCACTAGCTGAGCTTCCACTGAGAGTTGTATTCAGTGTCTTTCACTGTATGTTTAACAACCTTGCTTCTCAACAATTCTTCTTGTGCAAATTTGAGATCCACTATAAAGTAACTACCAAGTAAAGACAAGGTGGCTGAGAAACAATATTTACAGAAGCTCTTCTTTCATCAGCACTGTACAATTTTTTTTCTCTGTGTACGTTCAGGGATGTGTCTAAAGAGTAGTTCTATATGATGCCTTCTCTAGCTTAAACCAGACAAATGCAAGCATCAATCATAGTACAGCTGCTCAGGTCTCCTGTTTTGGAGCCCTTTTTGTTCTCCTTTAGATAGAACTCACAAGTAATTCTGTAAATATGGTCTTTCCATTGTACACATGAAAGACTGTGGAGGCTTTTAAATCAAGGCTGATCCAGTGTGGAGGGTAATTGTTGACCTTTTTCTCTTTGTAGAGCAAAGATGAGAAGAGAATTCATCACTGGGAGATGCCGGTAAATAGCTTCTTAATTAAATAATTTGTGCTTTGTAGGATTTATTCTAAATTTAGATTTCCACGGCTTCATCTTCCAAGTTGTGAGCCAACACCTTTTCTACCTGAAATCCATGAAAATAATTTTAGAAACATAAATACCATGAGAAAAGAATGTACCCACATGTGGAGAGCTCATGTTTTCATTGGACCTTAAAATTTCTCCTCATAGGTTTCTCACTTTGGTATTCCTGCCATATTGATAAGCTTCATCATTGAGCTCTCTCAAAAGATCTTCTAGTGCATGAGGGTTTTGGACTTCATATGCTCATATATTCACTTTGTGAGATCTAAAAAGATAAATGAAACAATAAGAATTTTCTGTGCTTAGACACTTTTATCATAGAGAGCACTTTTCTGGATGTTTGTGCACTGGCAGAAAGCTGTTACTTTTGTATGTTTCCCTTGAGGAATCTGGCAGGGCTTCTCATCCCTTAACTTAGGTAGAGCTTGTAGAAAGTTTGACAGTTTCCACTTTTATTATGTTAAAATTCTTACATCTGATCAGTGAAGAACAAGCTGTTTGCATAAATGGTTCAGACAATTGAATTCATGTCCACATGCTCTCTTTCCATTCCCCTTTGTTGTTTTGCACTCTTGAAATTTCCTCTGTTAATTGTGCCCTGAGCTGTTGCATGAAGGCAGATGCTGCCGCCCATCAGCAGTGTGACAGTAGGTAAGTGTGTCTTGGGGCCTTGAGAGATGGTGTTCTGTGAAGTACATACCAGACTCTCTTCAAACATTTACAGGCTCAAATAGAACAGAGTTACACTGATGATAAATGTTTCTTCCCTGTATCAGGAAGCATGTTTCTTGAAGAAATTAGAAGTACTAGGTCTCTTGTATCATCAGGGAGAGAAGGACAAAGGGAGACTGAGGGATATCTCTGTACTATGCTTCCCAGAGCAGGTCTTAATGGAAGGCCGGATATGAGGATAGAAGCTGTGGACTCTCATGCTCTCTTTTATGAGAGGAAGCTTGTTTCACTGGAGTTACGGAAGCGTTGTCGATGTCATGGCAAGGCTAGAGCAGCACAGAGAAGATCATCAGGTATGCGTGGCTAGTTTTAGACGAGCAGCTAGTCAAAAATAAGCAAGCAAAGAACTTTTTCTTTTGAAATGGGTGTGAATGGAGTTGTTCTGGTTTCAAATGTTAATAGTTTTCCTTTCATTCCTCTTCTGAGCTTCTTGTGTGTTTAGTGCCTTGAATTTCATTCCCACCTTTCCACATCCCCATGTATATGATTAACGGTAATCAGTGTTTGCTTGGAGATGAGCTTGTGGTTGCATTTCAGGTAAAGAATTCAGCAGTATGTGTGCCTCTGTAATTCTTCAGCTTTTCAGACAAAGATGGGACATTTCAGATTGGTTCTCCTAGACAGCTGTGACTCTAAGCTGTTGGGAAGAGAAATCTTTATCCAAGCTGATGTTGGAAAAACTTAAAAGAGTACAGAGGTGAATGATCCCCACAAGTGACTGTTTCTGAAGCCTTTATGTAAACTCTTTCTAATGACTGTGTGATAGTGACTGCAACAGGAGAGATTGTATGTTATGATTTTTGCTGCTATGTTAAGGTATATGATCTTTATAGGCACATGTGGAAGTTTAGATTTTGTAGCTTTGTTTTATTTGACACCCAACATACAAAAAATGTGTGTATATGTATGGCAAGTATGGGTGTATATATGTCACTATATATGTAAGAATCAGGATAAAATAGAGGAAACTGTCTTTGCCTCTTTGATTTTGTGTGGGAATTCTTTTTTCATTTGTAAAGTTGAAACGAGTCTTGGTCTGTATTCTCTAATATTGGGAAAATGGGCTTCTCAACTGTTTGATGCACAAGCAGAAAGACAGAAAGAATAATATAGAATGGTCATACTTCAGATACTGTTCTAAAATGGTGACATTCTGTCCTTCTAGCAGAAAAGAGTTCAGGGGTAATCCAAGGGGTATAAATAGTAGAGTAGTCCTCTCCACTTTTTTTTTTACTCTTAAGCAACATAAGTGATTTCTCCTCTGCTACAGGCATGTCAGAACCAACAAAGCTGTCCCTCAAGTCAGACATGGAAGGTGAGGAGGAAGAGGAGGTGGATGAAGATGAAGAGATAGATAGAAGTGTTTGCTCTTTTTTGGACACCCAGGTGAAAAACAAGCCAAAGCTCTCTGACTCAGTTAAAACTACTTGTAAGGCGAAGTTACCAAAAAAACTTGACAAGAAAACTGGAGATGGAGAAGAGCTGTTTCTGCAAAAACCAGACTCTGAATCTCAGTTTAACTTGCTTCAGATTCTTCAAAAGCATGGAAACCTGAGGTGAGAGCTTTCTGCATATTGCCTCTAGTTTTGACTTGAAGGTAATACAAATTGAAATATGGAGGATGCACATTATGAGTGTGAGGAGATAAGAAGACCCTGCAAAAGGGACCTGGATTTTTGTCTAACTGTGGGCTGCCTTAACATCTCGTTGGCACAGAAGGGACACTATTGCCAAGTCTGACAGTTTACCTAAATACCTGACCTGTTGGATCAGTGTAAGGCATGACCTATAGTTTCCATTGCTGTTCTTTAATCTGATGATATAAGCTGTTCTTTGTCAGCTCAGGCTTCTAAAATGCCTCTTTGCCTTAATGCAGGATGCCTGCTACTGAATTCTAAAATTTTTCTTCTCATTCTTTGCATTTTCCAGGAAGTGGTTATAAACACATGTTAAATTATCCAAGAGGTTGGATAGGAATATCTCAGTGCTGTCTCTCCATAAAATTAGTTTTCTTGTTTTTGTACTTTTATTTTTGATG
Source organism: Orthonyx spaldingii (assembly GCA_013397795.1). Taxonomy (NCBI): domain Eukaryota; kingdom Metazoa; phylum Chordata; class Aves; order Passeriformes; family Orthonychidae; genus Orthonyx; species Orthonyx spaldingii. The sequence continues at coordinate 3,732,268 of VZTJ01000383.1, forward strand.
ATAGAATTTTTACCTCTGGTGATAATTTTTGCTCAAGGTCATTGCCTTCTGAGAGCAAGATTAGGGGGTAATTTGAGAGTGACAAATTACTGAAACATGTCATTGCATATTGTTGAGTGTGATGATGTGGAATAGAGTATGTTCTGATGCATGACTTTTTCTTGCAAAAAAGGGATGTGCTGGAGGAGATGCTATAGAAAAGCTCCAAGCAGGGTCTTAACTAGATGTTTCGAAGTATGATCCTCCCCTTGAATGTGGGTAGCAAAACTGTCTAATTGTAGATGGGCGGAAAGTACAAAAAGAAAGCATGATCACGTATATCTGTGTAGGAAGACTTTACATCTTCTAGACAAGAAGCAGCATTATATTTTCTGAAAAATGTCCAAAGGTATAGAAAATGTTTCTTGTTGTTGCTTTCTTAGTTTAGTTTCTGAGAGAAATTTTGGATTATTCAGTGGTTTTGGGGATTGTTCTGATGTCTAATTGTGGCAAGGACATTCGCTGCTGTGACAGGGAAGTTTCTGAAACCGCTTTTGAGGATAAACGTAGCAATACTGTGTCTGTCTCTACGTGTATATATAGAACTGACTCCTGCCAAGAACATAAGCTCTGTCTGATGTTCCTGGCAGAATCTTGCTCAGCACCCAGCACTGTTGGGATTCCCCACAGAAGGGTAAAAGGCTTGTGGTGACCTCATGTTCCAAGATTGTGCTGGGCTTGGCCCCATCTGATCTGTCATTGATGTAAGCTTTGCTTGTGGGCTCAATAGGCAGAGGAGCTGAAGTAATAAAATTTTCATGCAAGAGAAACCAGGCCCATTCTAGCCAGTTTTTGTAAGTGGCAGGACTTCTCTCTCCTTTCATCAGCCTGATGAGGAAATATCTCTACCTTCCACACATTGGGTGTTACTGGTGAAGAGGTGATAGTCAAAGGAAACATGTTCCCCCAACTGTGCTGTTCCCAAGGAAGTAAAATGAAAAGGACGTTACTTGTTCCAGCATTTAAGGCCTCAGGTTTCAGTATCCCCCACACCAAAGCAGAGGCAGTGTTAAGCAAAGACCTTCCTTAGTTTTTAGTCATAGAAGTATCAGGTGCAGACAAAGAACTGTATTATTGTGCTGGTGTTGATAATGGGGACTCCTTAATTTCTACCAGCACAAATCTTGAACTGGTCATGAGATGTTTGAGTTGCACCTAAACCAAACCCGACATCTCTAGAGAGCCGAGATGAGAGCCTTTTCTGATATATGGTGGCCTGATCAGTAGAGAGTATCAGTTCTGAGCTAGGATTCAGAGAGTTCTCCCAATGTTCCACATGTGTAGAAAGAAAAGGTAGGTGTAGTGTCTAGGGGCATACAGAGCTGGGAGTCATTACAAGGCCTGCTATGCATTCTGGAGTTCACTGAAGTTCTTGGAAGACAGAAATTGTAACCAGGTGTTTTTGTCATGTTTTAGTTGCTGCAGTACAGCTATTCAGAGAAGAGGTCAGCTTGAGACTCTTGTGAACTTGTCATAGGCTTAGCCACTCTTTGGCCTTGTGACCTTCCAGAAATATCAAAAGTTGATGATTAAGCTGATACATGGATACTTCCAATGTATTTTATTTTAACTTCAGTTCTTACCTAAATTGATGCACTGGTCTCTGTGAGTGCTGCTATGGTAGGATTTGTGTGTAGCACTGTAACATAGTGTTCCTGAAATTTACACACCTGTAAAGAAAGACTAAATTGATGCACAGAGTTTTTAATAGCATTTCAGGGACTCATGTACGTGGAGTCATAAGGACCATATAAGCACCTGAGAATATTTGTAAGAAGCAGAGAACAAGTGGAAAAAATATGGTGGGGTTCCTCAGGAATCAAGTCTGAGGCTGATATTAATCAATTCAAGAATGACACAAAATGTACAAATGTGCTAATGAAGTTTGCTGATGGAAAATATTTGGAAGTTATTACCATGAGAGAAAAGTGGTGGACTAAATATGAGAAAAACTAGATGACCTTGAGGATATAAATAACATAACCAGGATGAAATTCAGCAGCACTTAGTGCAAGGAGATGGTTCTAAGAACTAATAGCAGAAGTTCTGTCAGCTGGGTGTTCATCAACTAGAAATTAATTATAAGGAAAAATATCTTGCATGCTGGTTGATCACAGGAAATTTGTGAAGCTCTAGCTCATGCATGCTTGAAAACACCAAGCATGTTCCAGGGTTTATCACTTGACATACTTCTGAGACTTCATGTGGAGTATTGTACACAGACACTATCACCTATATTCATGGAAGGCAGATTGTGAGTGGAACATAGGTGGAGGTGAGCTGCTGGTCTTATCATGTCACCAGTGTGGGTGCTTTGTTAGAAGACACTGGCAGATATGGATAGTTCACACTAATAAAATGAAAACTATAAAAGGATGTAACTGTTAATAAAGACATTCAAGGTGGGAGACCCATCGGGGAATAAATTTAAGATACAGGACAATATTAGAGAAAGAAAAAGCAATTATAAACTGCTCATGAGTGAAGCTGGGCTGGGTAGTAAGAAGTTCCTAATTATTAGAACAGTAAGTTCTGGAATAAAATTTCAGGAAAGTAATGGTTTCAAAACTCTAGCTTGTTTTAAGATGAAACTTCAAATTTTACAGAACATATTAGGACACTTCCTGTGATAAAAGGGAAATCGGTTGCTGACACTAAAGCTAATCTGCTGCTACATCCTTAGGAAAAGCTTCCAGCAGCTATGGGGAAAACTATGAGGAAGAGCAGAGACTGGGAGAGCAGAATGTTTGAGGATAGGGTTTAGACCAAGAGGACAGTGAACAGAATTAGGTAAAGCTTTCAGCAATTTCTCTCACAACAGATGCATATACTAAAGTGACTACCATTGTGAGGGAATGAGAAGGTATGTGTCCCTCCCAGTCCTCTCTTCAGTTCATGCTTACAACTTTCCAACATGTTCAGCCAGCTGCACAACAGATTTTGCTGATGTTCCTTCATTCCTCAGTGGTGCCTTGCTCAATGAAATTTGGCTTGTATCCCTGAGCCAGCATGGAAAGAGCACTTTCACAGATTTAATTCTTTCATTTCCAATGGGAATTACAGGGCCTTTGTTATAGCTCTGGCACCAATACCAAGCCCTTTGTTTATTTTATAGTCTGTTGTTGTGGTATTCAAAATGTTTGTGAAAACAGAGGCCCAGTAGAGTCTTGAATTTGTTTTAAAAATACACAGTTTTGCTGATGTCCTTGCTGGCTTTTAGAGGAGAGTGACTAAGGCTGTAAAAGACAGGAAGAACATTCCATTTAACACTCCAACTGTCTTAGAGAGTGTCTATTATCTTTTGTACCTCCTGCAGTACCTACCCCATCTTCGTGAACTGAAGGTCTGCTTGAAAATGCTGATGGGGCGAAGGGGTCCTCCTTTCTTTGAGCTTCACCATTAGTGCACTTAGGAGGTCCTTGCTAACTGTACTTTGGTCCATACGCTGTGCCTGACTGCTGTAACTCTTCCTTTTCCTATTCTGAAGATAGCTGATTGATTCTTTTTGTCCACAGCAAAGTACAAGCTCGTACAGCTTTCTCTGCCTATCTACAGCATGTTCAGCTCCGACTGATGAAGGAGGCTGGTGAACAGATCCAGAATCCTGTCTGGGCTGCCAAAGAGGATGAGCAAATGGTAAGAAGCTTTGTGTTGGCTAGACTGAGAAGCCAAGTTGAAATCTACCTTGAGAGTTTTGAGGTCAGTTCTCATCCTTGCAAGTACAGAAGTGCAATTGAGATGATGGGTGTTCGTCTTTGTCTAGCTGCCAGTGCTGTATTTTTAATATGAGGTAGGACTGCTGACTGACCTTAGAGCAATGATAGACAGCTCTTAATGACTGGAGTGTTGTTGATATTCAGGCTGCTCAGATCTCTTGTTGGTTCTTCTTCACTGATTTCTGAGCTTACCTGCTCTTGAATTCTTCTCTAGAAGATTCTTTAGGATTACTTGTCAGGATCTGATTTCTGCTGCATTAAGGAAAGCATTCATCTATGCAAATAGAACAGGTACCCAGTTAAGCTTTTTCTCTTATGTACTGTTGTAATATATCCAGACATCTGTGTTTATGAATCATACTTGCATTCTAGATAGAGGAAAGTAAAATAAAAGCCACTGAAAAGAGCAAGTAAATGTGATGAGTTTTCCTAGGCAGTATTTTAAAGTTCTGTGCTTGGTATGTATGCATTTTAAAAAGTGCAGCAAGCTCAGATCCCTTCACAAACCTTCCTAAAAGAGCTTTGTACAGTAGGCTCTTGAGCTTTCTGCATATATTCTCACTGCGTACATATTGCAGGGAAACAGCCAATGCAGTTCAGAGATAAAATTGTGTGTCAAGAATAATCATTCAGCTCGGTGGAAAATGTTACCTCTGCTCTTTCCAAGTGGAAATTAAAACGGGCTTTTTGAGAGTCACTTTGTCTGCTGTACTGTGAAGAATAATGTTTAAAATAACAGATCAAACCAGCCTGAAGTAATGGCACTGAGAGGCGAGCTGTGAAATCCAATAGTTTGGCTGTTAGGCTACTCATTTATGCATTAGCAGAGATCCTAAGCAAAAGCAAATCCAGAGGTGAGACAGAAAGGCTTCAGAACACCCACAGGATGCATCTTGCCTTAGGATCTGCCTTGCCATGTGTTTCCCTCAGCAGAGGTCAAACAGGCATGGTGAGGCACTGGAATTACATGGCTGTAGATGTAGCCATCTATTGGTGCAGAGTGGATGTGGCAATAGTATATATATATATATTTATAAAATGATGAAATGGGGTTACCCACTGTAGTGAAGATACCTGACCAAGATCCCCTTTCCTGTGGTGGTGCTGAGAGAGTTTTATGTCAGTGCACTTTATCACAGGCCTTCTTTAACACATTGCAGGTGGGTTTTTGTAAACGTTCTCCTAAGATACTGGACTTTACAGGTTATTCTGTGTCATTGCTTTTTGCTGATTGGTTATTTTTTTCCTTTATCTGCCGTGCTTTTGAGACAAACACTTCTCAAGTGTTCAAAATTCTGACCCACCTCAGGCAAGACACACGATTATTTTTCTCCCCCACATTGGATTTATAGGGCTGTGTTAAAAATACATGCTACAGAATGCTTTTGCCTGCCAGTTTCAGCTCATTTTCTCAGGACAATGTATTTAGTTTCTGCCAGTCCTTAGCTGCTGTAGTATCTTTATTCCCTTCTCCCCACATCTTGCAGATAGTGTGTTGTTAACTCCATTTCTCTTGCTTGCAGGAGCTTGTCATCCGCTTTCTGAAGCGAGCTGCCAGCAACCTTCGTCACTCCTTGAGGCTGCTGCTCCCCAGCCGCCATTTAGGACTCACTGACCGTCGTCGTATCCTGGCTCGCCAGCTGGGCGAGTTCATAATCTGTTATAACAAGGTGACTAATTCTTTTTTTGATTCTTCTTTTGGTTTCTCATTTCTTCTTAAAAAGTATCTCATGCAGGCTGTTTCAAAGGCACTGTTCTGTTATTTACATGGTCTGCTTGCAGCTGTGCATCCAATAATGGTACTTTGTTGAAATTGTCAGACAACAATATTATTACATAATATATGCAGGCCAGTAATTATGTGCATATAAAGAAGTGCTGAAATGAAGTGGAATTTAACTGGCAGATTGCCTTTTTTTCCTTGTCTTTGATTCTAGTGCTTTGTAATACCTCTTACCACTTCTTATTTTTATGGTGCTTCTTTAAAGATATTTTGTTTTATACAGATCATGAAATATGTATTTTACTATTTGCTTGGTATACTGAGGGACTGCTACATATCTGTAGTAAGGTACTCTGCATGCTCAGTGTTAAGGAGATGTAGGTCCTAATTTAAATAATTGTCACATCTTTAGATGTGGAAGGTGGTGTTCTTAGCATAGTGTTTTCAATCTAATCTTCTATCTACTTGTTCCGCAAGGACAGCTTCCCCTTTCCTTTGCCCCCTAGCATTTCTGTAGTTTTAGAACAAGGGTAATTGGAATTTAGCTTTCAGAGGCTGCTGCTCAGAGGCCTCCAAGCTTCTACTCGTTAGGAGAGGATGTTCACTTACATTACCTTGTCAGAACTGACATCTGGTAACTTGATCTGTCTAAGCAAGGTTGGTATTGAACCAAATCTGTTCCAGGGAGTGCACTGTATGCCTAATGCTCGCTGAATTACTGTGTTAGGAGTAACCACAAAACACTTGGGTGGCTCTGTGGTGAGTGAGGAATGCAGCTGCTTTGGATATAATTTCCACTCAAATTGTATTCAAACATTAGGATTTTCTGCTAACTCTTGAGTAAATTCACAAAATAAAGCTGTGTTGCTGGTAATAAATCAGTGCATAAACATGTTTTCTCAGTTAAAACAAGTGAGAACATATCACTTGAGGTTTCAGGGCGTACGTGTTTAAGCCCTTGAGAGACTGTTAGGCTGTGAGGTTTTTTGCTTTCTGATTCCAACATGTAGACTTCTTTCATTGACTTGTAACTTCAGATTTAATAGGGACTCCTACTAGCCATTATATATCATCTATAAGACACAGAAGAAAAGAATACAGCTCCAGCAAATTAAGTAAAACAGATGACATATTATCAATTTACTTAAGTAGTAAAGGGTAGAGATGTCCCAAACTGGCTTTTTCTTCCCTGTCTTGAATTATATTTCAAAAGATCTATCTGACCCTTTTTTCCTGGGAATGCTCAGAGTACCAGCAGAAAGAAATGATGTGGAGGTCACGTCTGGTCAGATAAAGCTCTTAAGCTCGTACTGGTATTTCAGACAGGCCTGAAGGTTTTTTTAATGAACAAAAATGTTAGTATCAATCCAACCTCTAGTACCAACCAGTTCTACTGGTGTAAAATAGACTATTCATATCTGAAAACTTGCTCTCATTTCCACCCACAAAGGCTTACCATTTATTCCAGTATATTTCGGTGTATAAACACATTTGCCACAGACTGTACTGTATTATTTTCTTCGTTTTTGGTAAAGCAGTGTGGTTTTGGTACGTATATAAACCCTCAGCAATTTGCTGCTTGACAAAAGAAATTAACTCAAGAGAACTACTAGTTTATAATAGAAAATCTATTGATTTTCTACAGACACCCTTCAGTTTATTTAAGATTAATTTTATATTTTTTCCCCTCCTTTCTTCTATCTGTCTACATCTGGGACAAATGCACAAATAAAAGCTGTTTGTAGGAACTCTGTGACAGAAACGACAAAAGTGGAGAGGAGACCTAATATCTGTAAAGAATGATTTAATTTTTTTTCCCTTCCATTCTTCCTTATATTCCAGCCAAGAGTGTAGTTGAAGGAACAGCACACATTTCTGAAGACTTGACCTTTTCTCAGCAAATCAATTGTGTCAGGTGGAGGAATGAAGAGTTTACTGTGTGCTTAGGATGCTGTCTCTGGGGCTCTCCATATTTATTCATGTTGTTGCACATAGCAGTGTTTTTATTTTCTTAGATCCCATCGAATTGGTTTTTGTATTCTGGGAGCTGTGGTTATGCCATGGAACATAGAGACATTTACTGATCCTGCTTATTAACAGGAAACAGAGCAGATGGTTCAGAAACAATCGAAAAAGAAGCAGGAAGAGGAGGAGGAGGGAGTAAATCCTGAAGGTTTTCAGAGCTTTCTTGCCAGAGCAAGGTAGGAATAGATTTTATTCCCTTTGATAAATGATCTCTCAGCCTTGAAGTTGATGGCGTAGTTCTAAAGATGATTTGATTGATCTAAAGCCTCTAGGTACCTTTACTGACTGTAGGACCTGTTCCTGCTGAGGGACAGAGAGCTTGTCTCCTCTTGTCTCTCTTCCAGCAACAGACACCTGTAACATCAGCATCTGGTGCATAGAGAAGAACATACAATACATATTTTGAGCATTAAGTAACTTCCCAAAGGATAGCAGTGGTTGCCCTAGCCTGTGTAAATTTCACGTTGCTACTGGAGAATTAATGGTCTCCTTTCCTGTGATGCTGGAGCAAATAATGCAGTACTTTGGAAGGAGAGTGAAACTAGAGCTACTGCTCAGATGATCTTGAGCTGCTGTGGTTGAACAGTTGTTATAGCTCTGACTCAAGTTTCTGCTCTCAGAAACAAATCTCATGCTTGCTGCCTCTCTTCAGGAATTTTCCAGGTCTGGATTTTCTGAGATGAGCAAGGAAGGGAGTTAGGCCTCTTATTTGGCCTGCTAAGGCATTTCAGTGCAAGCAGTTACTTTCACAATGAAAAAACAGCGTTTTCTGTCACTGTGCTTTATCTGCTTTAAACTTAAAAGAGTCTGGTAAGAAACATATTTTGAAAATAGTTAAGTATTCCTTAGGGCCTGTAGCATTGTATGAAAAACAATGGTATTATAACTATCTGACTATGGAGAGGTCTGATATTCAGTGAACCACAATTATGTTTTCAAAGTCTGTGATTCTTGAGCACTAAAAGCAATGGCTCATGACTCCATTATTTGGGCTATGTATGACATACCCATATGGGCAAGAACCCCAGTCAATATCTGGACAGAGTTTGCTTGCCTTTTTAATGTCCATCTTTTTTCTGTGAAGATTAATGGTCGCTTCTTTTTCATGACTACTTGTTAAGGTGTTTTTTCTTTTTCTCTGTTTGGATAGTATTAATAGTGAATGATTAGAAGTGGGTGGTGGCTGAGGCTTCCTAACTAAATTCAGGTGGTTTTACAGTCTGTCTTGATACATTCTTATGAAAACAAGTATTTTACCTTTTGCTAATATAATTCATGGAGTCATTACTGCAATAGCTTTACAGGATCGCAGAAAAATCTTGCTGCTGTTCAGTTAAAGATGTTTGACTACCATACACCATAGGATCTACTGCTTTTGCTAAAAATGCATATTATGTGAGCTTTTGGTTCTCTGACCATTCTGACCATGAAAATGTCTGTTGTGTCCTAGACAGGTCATTTTCATTTTTGCCAGAAGTGTTAAGAGATAGCTGTATGGAACAGAACTGCAAATTCTTCTGTTTGCATGTTATTGGCTACCATGCCATCATGGCTTGATGCACAGTCTAGGCTGGGGCTGGAGATTTTTGCTGGGTTGTTTGACTGAGTGATATAGAATAGTTTGCTAATGATCAGACAGTTTCTAGTGGTGATCTTTCTGCTTCTTATGAAGTATCAGGTATGTTTGAAAACTTTGATATCTGACACTACTTGGCATTGTGCTTCATGCTTAAATCAGTGAGCAAGTCATTTGGAGCCAAGCAAAGGCGATAGATTTCCACTTTGAGTGTTTGTTCTGCAGTACAGTGAAAGCAACAGTGGAGAAAATTGGTAATAAATGTTGCTTCTTAATTGAGATTGTCTCATTGACTCCCTAACTTTGATATCACATGGACGTCATTGTGTTTAGTTACATATATATGCTATGACCATTGATTCTAAATGTCCTCAGTGCATTGTAAAAGCACATACTTTTACTAGTAAATTCATTTAAAATGTTAAAACATCTTTCCACCAACAACTTCTCATTCTTATATTTCCTCTTCATTTCTATTCTGGGAGAACAAATGAAGTTTGGATCTTCAGGGCATGCTTCAAACTTCAGTGTATCAGCTTTAGACATGGCTTTTACCAAAGCTTAGGCTAGCTAATACTGGTTACAGTTGTAATATGCAGAGGATGTTTTGAAAGATTCTAACTGCTGCTCTGCTAATTTATGTTTCTGTGTTACCTTTTCTTGTAGTGTTGCTGGCACTGTACTACTTGCTTTGGTGTTTGTCTTGCCATACAGCCACTTACTGATTCTGAGGCAACACTATAAAGCAAAAGGAAAGCATGTTAGCTACCAAATAACTGGAATAACAGCTTACACAATCTCTAGTAAGAATGGCCAAGTAAATTATACTTGTTTGGGACCAATAGATGTTTAGGGTATTGGGGCTGTTGCGCTTTGTTCTTGTAAAGTAAATGAGAAACATATGCAAGTTTTGTGAGTTTCACAAAAATATAATGACTGTCTGGTTGTCCTGCAGTTTTGACTAATTAACAAATTTTGCCTTCTTTCCTCTTCTCCCTCTACTGCTGAATAGAAACTGCTAATGGTAACTATGAAACAGAGGCTGAGCTGAGTTCTCTCGTGAGAAAATAACTGCTTATTATGGAGAGCACCTGGAGAAGAGTCACACATTTAGCTGTGAATGAAATCTCTCATGTTGAGCTAATGTCCCCAGATGTGTTTGGAGTATTTACTTGCTCTTTATTTATCCTGGGAAGGCTCCTGAATGCCTTGAATTTTCTACTGCATAAGAAGATGGTATTTTAGTGGCAATCTCAAGTTTAATGAGGGCATGTTGCCTTCCTTCTGCTCTTACCCTGTAGAACTGAGCAAATCATTAGCTTGTCTAGTGTCATCTTTTTTTTTTTTTTTCCACTCCCCTCTTCAGTTTCCTTATGGTTTCTTGTCTTTGATTGTTACATGAATGCAGAAAAGATTAGTGTCCTCACTCTACATCCCTTCTTCTCTCCTTGTTGCAGTGAAAGTGACCTGGAGGAAGTACTGACATTTTACACACACAAAAACAAATCAGCAAGTATCTTCCTAGGAACAAAATCCACAAGCACAAAACACAGCAACAGCAGTCACCAGTCAGAGAAACAGCCCCAAGGTGGTAAGTTTTCCAGGCAGTTCTGAGATGATGTTGCCCGGAAAAATCTAAACTTAAGTCTATGGAAAAAGAACAACCCAATGTTACTCAGGTTTTTTGAGGTTGCATATTTTTTTCTTTTTTTTTTTTTTAACTCAGTCTTATGTGAAGACTAGAGTAACTTCACTCCTACCTTCCTTGCCTGAAGTGAAATGGGTTGAACCTAGACTGGCATTTATAAGGAGCTAGATATGATAGTTCATGGTTGAAATGACAGTGTGCAAACTGAAGGCAGTAAGAATTGAAATGAACAGAGAATCCTGAAATCAAAGTAAGGGATGAATGAAATCAAGGTCTGTTAAATTTTGCTGCCTACAGTGAGTGTGTCCATTGGAGGGCAGAGACTGTATATTTGAGCCTAATTAGGCATTCCATGGAAGGAAGAGCTTGCCAGCCTATCTAGTAGTCCATGCTACTGTACATGACAGCACAATTGTCTTCAATAAAGTTGCATGATCTATAGGAAATATTGGCAAGAACATCAATTATAGCAAGGGTAAATTCTGCAGTTTTGTTCTAGTGATACCACAATTTGCAATGTTCTACTTCCTAACTTGATTTTGTTATAGAGCATCCTGAGATGGTGAAAAAAATAAAAGGTGATCATCCCAAAAGTTCAATTGCAGATTTGCCTGCAGAAGGAGCACTAAAAGGCTGTAAACCCAAAGAAGCTAAATCAAGCTGTAAGTGAACCGACTTCAATATTTTTGTCTTGATGACTATTTAATGCATATACTGTTTTTAATACTGTTTTAAATAAAGGTTGGAACCTTTGGGTTCAAACTGAGAGATCCAAATGCCCAATTTTTACCTTTAAACACAAGAGAAGATACTGTAGAATGGGCAGTAGGAAAGACTTAGTTGCCCCTCCCTGGGGGGGAAGACCTAGATATGGCAGGCTTTGAAAGAGGGTATTTATCACGTAGAGCTTCTTCTTGTCTCTGCTGGTAGATGAGGTCATTTTGGCTTCAGTCTGTCTGAATACAGGCATTTGGTGTGTTGATATTATCAAAGGACCTGAAAAAGCAGCTTTTTCCTCATATAGTATGTTTGTTATCTTTGTAGTTCCAGACGGATCCACCTTCTCCTTAAATGCCAAAGTGAAATTACCCCGGTGCAGCCCTCCCAGTGCTTCTTCCTCTGTTCCTGGTGCCACGTTGCAGAGAAACACCAGTTCTTGGATGCCATCTCAGCCTGCAGCCTCTGAAAGTTCAAAGGTGGCTGGTCACCCTTCATTGCCGGCTCCTCCAGCTGGTCCCAGACTGATTCAGTCCCCACCCCCACTACCCTCCTTGCAGAGCACAGCTCCTGACAGCTCTTTGGGCCTCACAAACCGTGTGTCCACTGAGACTTGTAGCCTTGCAGGGTTACATCGATTTCATTCTGGTAGCTACACCATTGGCCCGTTCTCATCTTTTCAGAGAGCTGCTCAGATCTACAGCCAAAGCTTGTCCCGACCATCCTCTGCAAAAGTAGGTCAGTATTCTGGGATTCATAATAACCTGCTAGTTAAGTACAGAGATTGTGTAATTTCTTTTGTGGAGTAGGTATGAATTTTACGTTTTCAGAATTGAGTGTTGTTGGATGGTGCTAAATTTCTCACAGAAAGCAGGAGTGCAGGATGGAGCCCTTGTTAGCCAGTTGCCCTTTTATTAACCAGATGAACAGGCAATCATGGAATCATTTGGGTTTGAGAAAACCTTTCAGATCACCAAGTCCAACAATTAACACTGCCAAGTCCAGCACTAAACCAGCTCCCTAAGAAACGCGTTTACATGTCTTTTAAATATCTTCATGGATGGTTACTCAACCACTTCCTGGGCAGCCTGTTCCAGTGCTTGACAAGCCTTTTGGTGAAGAAATTTTTCCTAATATCCAATCTAAACCTTCCCTGGTGCAACTTGAGGCCATTTCTTCTTGTCCTGTTGTTGGTTATTTGGGAGAAGAGGCCAACCCCTGCCTCACAAAAACCTCTTTTCTGGTAGTTACAGTGATCAGTTACAGTTAAGGTCTCCCTTCAGCCTTATGCTTTGAACTCAGCCTTTGAACTTGTTCAAAAAGAGCAGTGAAATTAAGTATTGTATTATTCTTTATTATGTTACTGATCTCATCTATCTTTAGTGGGTTTAATGTTGTTTTCATTAGCAGAAGTCCTGTCTCAGTCTATGTGCTGTTCTTAGTTCTCTGGTTATCTATCAAGCATAGAAATCTTGTAATGACACCTGTTAAGTGTTGAATACTTAAAGGTGTGTCAAGACCTCCAGAAAAGAAGGATCTGAATGAATCATTACAGTATCTCATTCTCTAGGGTGTTTCAGCACTGCCATATCCAAAGGTATCCTAAAAACAAGGTCTAGAGACCTCTCGTCTATCATGCTGTGGTAGAATACAGTTGAGCAATGTAGCTTTAGAGTGTAAAGAATCTGAAGGGTAGAAGAAACTAAGAATTTGCATGCAGACTGTAAGCTGTTAGGAAACCTTTGGGAACTACACACAGGCTAACAGCTGTGGTCCTGATAATACTTATATTTTTGTATTTTGAACAATAGTATGTATTTATTCTAGGTTGTGTCAGGGTCAGCACATGTTTACTAGGGTTGCTGTATATATATTGACAACACCTCTAGCAATAAAATGCATCTTACTTCCCAACTGAGTAGTTTACTTAAAGAGATCCATTTGTTTTTAAGGGAAAACATTACAGATTTAACTTGGGTAACAGCTGCCAATGTCTCTGGAATTGGGTGCCATTAGATACATTGTAATAAAGAGAACATGGATTTGAAATTGCTAGTGGTTCATATGGGCAATACCCATGCAGAATAGGTATATTCTGTATTCTTCTTGGTGTCTTATCTGCTTTTGTGTGTCTGTGATGAGCAGCCTGAGTGTCTGACATGCCGCTCATTAAGCACATTGAAATGTTTGTTTGGTAGGTCTGTGCCATCGCAGTTCCAGTGGGCAGTGTGTGGGCCCAGCCAGGATGCACAAAGATGCAGAACATGCTTCTTCCCAGGGCAAACATCATGGCCCCAATGTGGCAGCCCCAGAACTACAGCAGCTGGCAGAAAAGCAAGCAGCCTGCCAGTGTTCCCCACCAAGCCACGTCAGTCTCCTTACCCAGCAGGTATGTAAGCACAAAAGTAGAGTCCTTGTGCAAGGGAGAAGTTTGTTACAGGCTTCTGTGTCAGCACTGGGCTGGGCTGAGATATGCTGTAAGGAGTAAATCTCATAAAAATTCACCTCTGTCCTGTTGCTTTGAAGTGTTTACAGTCACCAAAATTTTGATCTTCTGTGAGATGACAAGAATATCTTAAAGTCATTTTATAGGAGAAAAGGCAGAGGATTGGAAAATACATTATGAAAAATGGAATCCATGCTTTGTCTTACTAGACGATAAACCCAAGTCTTCTTGATTGCATGTGCTTCCACACAATGTGCTTCCTCATTCCTCCAGTGTGTCATCACAGTGCTGGGAATGAAAGTCTGCAGCATGGGTTCTGATGTAAATTCTGTATTCCAATAACATTGTAAGGATATAATGAAGTGCTTACTAGCATGGGGAATGATAATCCTTTTGTCAAACATGGTGGTATACGTGAAACTTAGATTGAGTTCTGGTAGAATTCCACTTGTTGAATTATGTCCTAAATGGCTACACACAAACAATATTTTTGCTTTATAATATGCTTTTTTGCTTTATAATAGTTGTGCTTATCAAAGATGTTCAAGTTAAACACTTCTCAGTTAATTAAGCTGCCAACTGGAGATTTTCCAGCGTAGGCACTTTGCCTTAGACAATAATTTTTTTCTCTTTACTTGCTGGAGACAAATGATTTAAATGTCTTCACCTTGATTCTTTTATTTTGGAATTACTGTTTGAACAGTTATGTTTTGCTAAGTTTTCTGGGGCATGTTTAACAGCTGCTGGTATTTGCTTCTCTTTGCTTCTTTCAATTTTGTTATATGTTTGGATTTTGAATATCTGGTTGCGCAATTGGCAATATATTTATTTCAAAATGTGCGATACATTTATAACTTTAGGAAGCTGAATATATTTTTCCTTGTAGATAGGTCTTCAATTTTTAAAGGATATGTCACAAAAACAAAGTCCTTCTTGTTGATGGACTCCGGAGAGAATGTGAGCACTTACTAGTGATACTGAGGCCTGGTGTTACATAAGGCCAGATCCTGTTTAGACTATTTGTTCTTGTTTGCTTGTCCAGTAATACTCAGAGCTGTCAGTCTGATTCTCAGCTGGTTCTAAGTTAAACGTTGTCAGTAAACGTGTTCAAAACCTTAGATAGTGAAACATTTTCGTTCAGGAACTGTTGATTTGTTGAAAGCTAAATATATGACGGAAACTGCCTCTGTGGATAAAAGTTAGTATCTAAACAAATACTTGGGAAAAAATTTGAAATGCATCTATTTTATTTCAGTCTTTACAGAAAAGAACTTTGAAAAATAAGTTCATAGGCTTTTTCCCTAAAATCATTCATTACCCATTCTGCTTCAACTGCTGTGGTTTCTTAGGTCTGTCTAGAGAATCCAATGTGTCTTCTTGCAGCTGTTTGTGTAGCTATTAAATGATTTTGAAACTCCTGTGTTCCTACCATGCGTAGTTACTCCTAGATAAATTAGGAAGTATAGAAGGGGAAATTCAAAGAGAAATTCACAAGATCTGCATGGGAAGGGCAGTGCAAGTTCCTGAACACAGCTGTTGGGTGACAAAGGAGAATACTCTGGTGGCAGCTGAAAGCTGTTTAGCCCCCAGTCAGTCAGTCAGTCCGTGTAGGTATACTCAAGTTTGAAAGTGGCTATGAAGTGTGTGGGTAGCCTGGAAATGTATTGGCTGTAGTAAATGTGTCTGCATTGCTTTTTACTTCTGGGTTCTTCCAATATACTTTCCCACAAAAGAGGTGGGAATTGCATAGTAGGAGAAAGATGGTGCTAATTCCCTTTGCAACATGCAAACAAAAGACTCCTCAGCTCCTAACAGGACCTGCAGATTTTTTGACTGCTATATTTTGTATTCAACTATGCAGTGTTTGCACAGGCTTTGCTTCAGTAGTGAAACATAGAAACATGGGTTGAGTTGTGTCTTTGTCATCTTCTGTCATCATGAAAAGATCCGCGTAGAAAGGAATTCATGAGTCAATGAAAAGTTTAGAGCTGGAGCTCTGTCTGACAATGAGTTTTCTTCCTGAGCATGCATCCATTCAGTTCTAGACATCTGCTCTCTACTATGATTTTTCTGGCCATGTTTTTAAATGATGCCTTTGGAGAGATGAAATCTGAATCTGAAGCTTGCTTAGTGTGAAAATTTGGATTTAGTTGAGAACAGTTTTTAAGGCAATCTGATTCTTCAGTACTGAATTTATGGCACATAGCAATTTCTAAGCTGACACCATTTTTTTAAGCACACTTGAAACAGTGAAGTTTTGGAAGGTTCAGATGTGGATGGGAGGCCCAGTGGATCATAACTAAAGCATGCAGTTACTGCTTATGCTTTTTTTTTTTTTCACATGGACACATTCTACTCTTCTGTCAGTCATTAAAGAGTCATTCTGATTTTTTTTTTTTTTTTTTTTTTTTTTTCCTTGTTTTTAAAACCCTTTTT
>VZTJ01000383.1:3748610-3840892 GCA_013397795.1 Orthonyx spaldingii
ATCTAGCCTGGATTTTAAAGCCTGTCTTTCAAGAAGGATCCAGGGGTTTTGTGAGAAGACAGGGCTGCCCTGACAATAAGGGCAGTAAGAGGTATCAACATACAATAAAAGCACAATAGTGTGGCAGCAAGGCTTGGGCTTATTGCTGAGGAACCTGGAACCAGGATATCTGGCTTGAATTGCTAGGCATGGATGTGGATTTGAAGCAGGGGCATTGAATAAATAGAAGTGCAGGAATTGCAGAGTAGGCTGGCAGTTTGGAAATTGATTTGCAGAAGATTAGGTACTCTTGAAGCTACTTGGGAGTGCTGCATGGTTATAGGTTCGAGCAGACATTTGGGCAGACCAGGATTTGGCCTGAACCAGAACAGGGAAGGTAGAGGCAGATGAGACAGAGAAGTATGTGGGAGAGGATTTAGTAAACACCTGGAGAGAACTGAGAAGTCAAAGACTATTGGTATGAGATGAAAGGGGGAAAGGTTTGAGATGGGAGCGTTTGAGGATTCTGGGCTATGAAACTGTGATGGCTTTGGGACAGGAGAATTAAGGGCTTGAAAACTGAGAGAAGAGTAGAGAAAGGGCTTATATCAGGGTCACTTAATTAAACAGGGTGCTACTTTCCTATACATTTCTAGACAGGAAGCTCTGAATTGTTGTTTTTCCCCTTTTTGCTTCTCTGATTAAACCACTTGAAATATGATAGTATTTTTAAAAAAGCATTCTTAAATAAATTGGCATGAAGATTAGAACATTACTTACCTAATAATAAAAATAGTACAATTGTTTAAAGCCATTCCAGAAACTTGGAGTAAGTCTACCTTGTTGGAAAGTACCTGGCTGGTATGAAAAGGACTTGATATATGGATTTAATTATGTTTCATGATAAGATGAGGACCATTGATTTGGAGGGAGTATATGAAAGAGTGGCTTTTGAAAACACTGGTATTGCTGTGGACTGTATTTTGTGGGATTTTTTGGGGATTTTTTTGGGTTTTTTTTCCCCCCAAGGGCAAGAACTTTTATGTGAGAGTTGAATGTCTTTGTGCATTGGTTCCCTGTGTTATGCCAAGCTGTGTCTTGGAGGCTGGGGTGCTCTGAATACATACCTCCTTCCAAAAGCACCTGGGAAGCTCATTTTCCATTCCCATTTTTGTGAGAATTGCTTCTGGTATCCATATATTAGTGTGGGTCTCTGGGGTTCCCAGGAATGTAGCCTCAGCAGCTGTGCTTGGAATGATGTTGTCATTCTGGTTGGAAGTCCACCTCTGTCACTCTCCAGGCCCTCCTGTTCTTCACTGTTTTCTACCCATGCCCAAAGCACATGTTTCATGTTTCCTTTTTTACACTCCTATTTTCTAGCCTCTGTATTAAATTAGTTAATTATTGAGTTTTTTATTGATGTAATTTTATTGGTATTATTGATACTATTTTATTATTTACTGCTAAAATACTAATGTCCAAAGGAAAAATTTCAAGTATCTGATGAACTTTTAAAAAGATGTTTAAAATCTGTCCTCTTAAGAAAACAAGATTTTTGTGATTACATCAGCTTTCTGTGTTGTCAGTTCTCTCCATTCACTTCTGAAACATAAGATAGGAACTTCATATTGATACTCACAGAATATACAGTTCTTAGTATACGAGAGATGGAGATGTAGGAAGGTAAAGCCTTACTGATCTGCAGTGTTGTTCCATTGTACTCAGTTTTCAGTCCTCACAGACTGTCTCACAAAGTGTGTGAGAACATTTTGTCTTTCTTAAGTTGTGTTTTTGAAATCATTTTCATTTATATCGTATAAAATTTCATTAGGGCATCTTCATTCTTGCAACCTGGAGAAAACAGTGGTGCCTTCACAGTGATGTGCAATAGAAATACTGATCTAGAACCCTTAAGAATCATTACTTAGTTCTTTTGCATCACTGTACAATGCCTTACGGCACAGTTGCAGGAATGAATGAGAGATGAATAGAGAGCAAAGAGGAGTGGTATTATCTGTCTTTGCTTCTTTTAGAAAAGAAGCAGCTTTTTGGTTAACTTCTGTAACTATCTTTAATGGTAAGACCAGGGAAGATGTTGCCTTAAGGACACATTTGAGTGTCAGTCTCTAGTTATATTGTGAAGGATTTGGTCTGAATCAGGACCAGTGCTATTCAATGTTTTCATCAGGGACATGGTGGCATCAGGTGCACCCTCAGCAGGATGCCATCCAGAGGGACATGGACAAGCTTGAGAAGTGGGCCCATGGGCATCTCTTGAGATTTAACAAGGCCAAATACAAGGTGCTGCATCTGAGTCAGGGCAACCCCTGGTGTCAGCACAGGCTGGCGATGAACAGATCAAGAGCAGCCCTGCTGAGAAGGGCTTGGGGGTGCTGGTGGGTGAGAGGCTCTGGACATGAGCCAGCAATGTGCGCTTGGAGCCTGGAGAGCCAAATGTGTCCTGGACTGCTTCCAAAGCAGCATGGCCAGCAGGGAGAGGAAGGGGATTCTGCCCCTCTGCTCTGCTCTGATGAGACCCTACCTGCAGTGCTGTGTACAGCTCCAGGGTCCCCAGCACAAGAGGGATGTCGACCTGTTGGAGTGAGTCCAGGGGAGGGCTACCAAAATGATCAGAGGGCTGAAGCACCTCTCCTAGGGAGACAGGCTGAGAGAGCTGGGTTTGTTCAGCCTGGACAAGAGAAGGCTTTGAGGTGACTATTGTGGCCTTTTAGTACCTAAAAGGGATCTACAGGAAAAGTGGAGAGTGACTTGTTATAAGGACATGTAGTGGTAAGACAAGGGGTAATGGCATTGAACTGACACTAGGTTTAGATTGAATATTAGAAAGAAATTCTTTACTGTGAGGTTTGTGAGACACTGAAAGAGGTTGCCCAGAGAAATTGTGGCTGCTCCATCCCTAGAAGTGTTCACAGCTGGGTTGGATGGGGCTCTGAGCAACCTTATCTGGTGGAAGGTGTCCCTGGACATGCAGGTAGGGGTTGGAACTAGGTGATCTTTATGGTCCCTTCCAACCCAAAAATATTCTATGATTTTATGATAAATATTCAGCATTAGAAAATAATGCATACATCAAAGTTTCTCAGGAGAAAATTTATTGTTAAATATAACAGTTAACAATAAATGTTAGTTTTTACTTCTGAGGAACTTTATTCCATTCTGTTTACTTAAAACTACAGATTTATGATGTTTTGGTGATTAAATAAAATCTAATAATAGAACTCATTTTGAGATTATGACAACAGTAGGAGTTAGGTGCCTCTATCCATACTGTCTATTTCAGACACTGCCTGATTTTTGCAGTATGCAGGATCTAACAATAGCACTCTGTAGCACCCAAAAATAGAAAGGTGTACCTCTAGTTAACTACCCAGTATGTCTGGGAGCAAGCAACAGAGATCTCTATGGGAAATGTACCTTTGAGGGTCCAGCATTGGCCTGGTAAGTCAGTGGCTGAGTAGGGTAATAAGGAGGTATCTGATCTCAAAAGGTCATAAGAAAATGAGTAATCTATTATGTCTTGTTTATTAGAGTTCTTTGAACTGAGAAAAATAGCAGCCAGTGTAAGTTGTTCATATTCAAACTTGCAAAAAAGTTTTTGACAAGCTTTCAGCAAGTGCTGTTAAGACGGACAGGTGTCTGTAGAATGAGAAAGAAAGTTTTATTATAGATCAAAAAAGACAAAAAGCAATCAAAAGAAACCTTAGTCAATTTGCTCTATAGCAAGTGGATAACTGAAGATGCATAATACAGAATGTACATGACCCAGTGTAAAATTAAAGATTTGAAAGGAGGAGGTTCATAAGGACATTAGTAAGGCATTTTATTACTTAAGGAATGAATATAAAAGCAAGTAATTGCAAGGTAATATAGGGTGTGAATTTACAGTAGATTAACTACTCTATGGTGTTCATCCATGTTTGTGCAACTCATGTTTACTACATGAGGTAATTTCTTGTTACTGTCAGTGTAATGTGAGCTGCAAGAGTCCCATGTTCAGTTACATTGAAGTTAGGTGTGTGCTGTAAACTTAAACTTGAGCCTACCTCCTGGGAATTTGTCGCTACGTTTGTCTTCTTTCTTTGTTTATTATGAATAAAACTAATAGAAATTTAAGAGCTGCATTAACTGGGCAAGACACTGGCAGATGAAGTTCAGTGTTTACAAATAACTAACTAGATGATGAGCAATAATTTTAACCTCTTGAATGATTAATCGAAAGCTTATTTCTTATGGGAAGAAAAAAAAAGAAGTTTATTTCATTGAAAGCTCAATGGAGATACCTGTTCCAAGTTAAACAGTAAAGTCAACAAAGAAAAATGATTCGTGTGTGTCAGGAACATGATAAGACATATATGTGTTAGTGTAAGCATCAATTACATAACCTCCCTCAAAACTGTTTTCACTTCTAGGTGACATTCCTAAAATGTATTTAGAAAAAATAACTGGGATTCACAGATGAATGACTACAAACGCAGTTTTAATGAGAAAGTGAAAACATTAAGTTTTTTTAGGGAGGAGATAAGTGTGAAGAAATTACATACAGCAATAAAAGACAAGGTAAATAAAGTTTATTTTATTCATGTTTCTCATAATAAGAAGAGGATATTCAGTTTAGCAGAAAGATATTGGAGTAAAAAATTATAATAAAAGTGAATAGTTATTGTCACAGAATATATTTACCTTCTGAAACGCCCTGAAATAGGATACCATTAAGGCTGAAAAATTAGTAGGCCGTATTTTCCTCAGACAGACTAATGAGCATTTTGCAAATGATAGATCCCTAGTTTTACCATACAGAAATAACAAATTCCTTTTCCTTATCAGTAAGATGTTTCAGTTATATGCATGGAAACTAAAATTTCTTCCATCTTCTGAAATGTGTCAGACAGGATACTGAGTTTGCTGGGCCATTGATCTGAACTGACTTTTTATACTGAAGAACATGTGCTATGCTGCTGCTTCCATATTTAGGAGATTTTCTTTGTTACATTGCTTTACTGTAGTCAAGCTAAATATTTTCGTTATAGTAAGTGGGTTACTGAGACACTTGTGAGAAACTCAGTGTCTGAAATTGACAAAGACATCATCACTTTGTAAAAATAATTAACAATCACCTGATTGACATAACTAGGGAAATCACCAATGTGTGTAGTGTAGTGGTTAATGGTGCATGTTAACAATACAATTTTTTAATTTCCCAAAATTTTCTTGTTCAGTTTGCCTGTTGCCTCACGTGAAGCTAAGATGGTGACAGTACTATTGGGGAAGCAAGGCAGGTATGTTGGTGGTGAGCTGGGGAATGAGGCTTGAAGATACAGTTCAGTAAGCCCATTTATTTGGAGAGGGACTTCATTGCCTTTCTTGCCTTGATTTGTGATGTAGAGATCTTACTGGCTACTCCGTGACTTCTGGACAGCTGAACTAAGAGGGGTTTTTTGCCTGTACCTACTGTAAGCCATTGGCCTTTCCTGATGGACAGAGGGATGAAGACTGATCCAGACTATTTTTCCTTCTGTTGTGTACCATACCAGGCTTTAACCTTAAGTCTTTATTTCATGTGTGTTTAGCATGAAATATTTCCATGTATTTGCATTGCAAGACTTTCTGCAGGGAGGACATGAAAATACGCAGCATGTGTGTACATCCAGAGCCAGGTGGCTGGATCCTGGATGTGTATGAGGTTTTTTCTTTGTGAATAGCATGCTACTTCTTTCTGAAGTATGCTGTAAGGTAAAAGTTATTCTGCAATGCTGTATCTGTGTGAGGTCCCTATCGCTGCCTGGTGAGGGGGTGCAGCAGTTGATACCTAGCAGGCTGCAGTACTTCGTGGTTATTAATGCTAGGGAACTGAAGAATGTGTTGAATTGGCCAGCTTGACCAAGAGGAGTAGGAAGAGAAGGAGGGGAAACCTGGTGGGAGCTCTGACCCTCTCTGTGTGTGGGAGAGTGTGAGATTTCAGGTCCTAGCTATCATCAGGAATAGCTCCAATTCTTGCAGCTGGGGAGTTTAATCACAGGGATAACATCAGACCACCCAGGCAAGGGCTATACAGAGCTACCTCCTTCTCTGCTATGTAGCCAGTCAGTGCCCAAGATCTAGCAGCCAGGATTCCTGCAAACATACTGACAGATCCACTGGAGGATGAGGCACTTGTCTTACTCTATGTTTTTCATTTAGACAGAAGGTGGAAATTAGGAAGAAGCAGACGAATTTACTAAACATTAGGACCAGGGAGAGGGAGTGAGGAAGAATTGAATGGAGCATTTTACAGTGTCCCAGAAGGCCCCTGTATGGGAATCCCAAAATAGTGAACTTCTCAACATCAGCTACAACAACATTGGAAGCCACACTACTCCTCATTTACCTGTCTTAATTACACAGTGTGGTACCCTCACCTGCCTTGTCCTCGACAGAGCAAACTGCCACTCTGTCAAAATGCACTGTACAGGTCCCAGTAGACATCAGCTCTTTCCTGTCTACACCTGAACAGCACAACAAGAGCATTAAATTTAGGGTACAGCAAATACTTAGAGAAATTATTTTCCCCACTGAGGAGTTTTGGGTTTTTTTCAGTGATGATCCCTTGCTTTGACTCAACCCACTTTATCTGAGTCTTAATCAGTTTTGTTTTCTGTATGTAACCATTTCTTTGGTTTTTATCCTTCCACTGATGGAGAGAAAGGGAAGTGTAAAGAAAAAAGGCATCTTACTGTAATTAGTAAGAGTAGCAAGAAGCAGGCAATCAACTCTGAGGGGCTTTTTTCTTTCCTCTTTTACACACCTCTGCACTGCTGCAGGGCCCCATCTTCTCCTCACTCAAACTGTTCACACAGGAGCTGGAATTACTTTTATTACTACTGATTTGTAGCAGCAGCAGCAATGTAACCAGTTGGTCTCAGCAGAGGTTGTAGGAAGTGAAAATATCAATACAGTTTTTGCAGTGCTGATGTTGAACTCCTTCTGCTCTGAGGCTTCACAGGGAATAGGAGCAGAGGGTTTTGTTATGATGCAGCAACATCTGCAGATAGTCACCAAACAGACCAGGCTGAGCAGCTAGGTCTCATGTTATGGGAAAGATTACACCCTGATCATCAAACTTTTGGCAGGATTGTGCCTTGTAAAAATCACTCCCACTGGGAAGTTTTGAGGCAGAGAGTGTCTAAATGAAAGCCTGACTTTTTCAGGAGAAGGAAGAGGGAGAGTTCAACCATCCACAGCAGCAGCACTAACTTGGGTTTTCTTTTTTCATTGTTAAATGGATGCATATGCTGGAGACACTACAAAGGAATTTGCGAGTTTGTCAGGTTTCCCAGGAATGTCTTTGGCAGGTCTTTGTCTGGAACGTTTTCTAGAGACTGGAACACTTGTGCTCTGTATGCATATGTATATCCTGTAAGCTGGTAAGCTCAGAGAGCAAAGAAGGAATGTCACAGGCCTTTGGCCAGATAAGCCTTGGTACACACACAGATTTCACACTTCCCAGCCTGTTACCCCTGGTTCTTCCTTCCTGGCCAGTTGTTATTGCAAATTCAAATCTGTATATAAAATAAAGGTGCTTTAATATGGGGTATGGTCAGCAAGATGTCCTAGGTAACAAAGCTGGTTCTAGAAAAATCTGCTTTTATTACATGATTTTCTCATGGAATTTGTAGTGGTACATTTTGTTACACTATTCAGACAGTGACTGTGTGTGTGTATGTCTTATTTGTGATTTGGGGTTTCCTTTGCCTCTTAAGAGGCAGGGTAAGATTGTGTGATTTTTAATTTTTTTTTCTTTTTTTCCCCCCATACTGGGATAGCCTGTTGGATTCCAATATCTTGATGCATTAAGGAAGGCAAGGCAGCTGGTTTGTTTGCAGTAGTAGTGGCAGACCTGCAGCTGTGTTAGACCAGGTCATGCTAGCCCGTGCTAGATCACAGATGTACCTGGGAGCTCTGTGATAAAGCCAGGAAAATGCAACACACACTAGGGAGAGGGCAGGTTAACAGTATTTATATTGTTGTAGCATCTAGTCAGTCATCTCTGAAGGCTGAAGGAAGAAAAATAACTGAAAGAATACAGCAAAAAAAATTTTTTTTCCTCTCCACATGGCAAGTCCTTAGCTCTTCCCTTCTGTTCAAGATTTCACGGATCTTGAAAGCCTGTGTTTGAGGAAGGCTTGGCAAGTGAAAATACAGTGACTATGGAAGCCAGGTAATGAAAGAAAAAGCACATTTCATTTGCAAGCTATTGGATAAAGATGGCATTGCTGGATGAACAATAAGTAATAAAATGGAGACTTAGGGATTGAGTGAAGGGTCTTGAAGGATTCAAACTGGATAAACATATAGATACATATGCTTACAGAGCATATGGGTAAAAAGTGATCGAAAGGCAAAGGAGAACACACTACAAATGATGAGACATTTTGCACATTTTCAGTTTTCAAGTGGAGTGGTTCCCTCTTTAAGCTTATGATAGTGTCATCTTGTCCTGTCTGACACATCAAAACTCAAGGATTCTGATCTGATCCTAAGGCAGAGGAGTAGTGATCTTACATTTATCCTATCATGATCCTTGTCCCACCTTTCTTTAAACAAAAGGGTTTCTCAGTAAACAGTTTATTCATATATGCCTTTGTAACCTGTTGATAGGGTACATTGTGCTGAAAACTGTCTCCTCCTGTTTCTGATTGTGCCAATTTTATCATTTTGAAGGCTTTTTTGGAAGAGACAAAGTAGGCCTATGGTTACTGCATTTGTTTGGCATATCTCTTAGGCTTGACATGTGAAATACAGCTTGAGCTCTGGATGCCTTTTCAGCCTCACCAATCAGAAAGATTCAAATGGAAATGTGAGATGTGTGTACTGGGGAGGATGCAGTGTGGCTCCAAGTAAGAGAAATGATCTTTAGACTTTTTAGATCTCCAATCTTCACCACTTTTTAGGCAACAGGATATGACTGGCTTCTGCCAGAAAAGTGCTAAAACTGCCAACTGGAGAAGATCAAAAAGGCAATTTTTGTAGTGTATTGCATGTTGTAACATGTTGACCAGTGAAACTTTGGATCTGCTGTTCAGGATGTTGGTAATGAAAATTTAAGTCACTTTTTCGCTGCCTGCCAAGAGGGGCAGAGTAACAACTTCTAGTGGTGATGTGTCCATGTTCACCCTGGTTGACTCTTACAAACTTGCAAGAGAAGCATTCAGGCTTTCAGGAGGCTTTTCCTGAATCCACAGAGGTTGATCTGCAACACTGATTATTATTTTCTTTTTCTTATTGTTATAATTTATGGGTTTAGCCTATTTGAACTATTGAAGTACATCAAGTGGTTTCTTTTCCTTCCATGAGAACTTTTGGACATTTACTATACCATGGTGTTCTTCTGTCAGCATGTTTGTTTCAGCCTCTGACATCTTTGCTGTCCCAATCAGTTTAAAAATTGTAGCAAAACTTTATGAATCCTTATCTCTTGAGAGGTATTAGCTGTGTATTGTCTTGCCTTTTACAGGCTCCACAAAGAACATGTAGATGTGACAATGTGAAAATTGGGATGTTTGAAGTGTGCAGTGCAGCCCACACAGGTCTCCTGTCATACTGTCAGTGTCAGGAAAAATACTCTGAAGTCCATCACTGCTAATAAAAACCAGGAATCTTATCAAGCAGGAGAGATTGAACCCACCTTGGTGCAACTCAATTTGAAAACTAACTTAGTTCTTGTCGATCCACACCAATAACCACCTTCTCTGCTGAGCCCCACTAGCCTTTCTTGGTTTTGGAGAGATTTTTTTATTTGTTTGGTTTTGTTCCATTACTACTATTTCTGAAGCTACAAGCTCTTCTATATGGATATTTTGGTCCAGGTGCTGTAGATTACCTTTTACACCAAAGTACCAACTGATTTGCTGCTAAGTATTTGCCTACGTAAAGGGAAGAATGCAGTTCCATCAGGTGCACAGGAAGACTAGAAAATGAAGTCACTGCTGAATGCAGATGTGTTGGGGGTGCCTCAGTAATCCCCCAACACAATATCCTGGCCAACTAATTATAGCAGCTGAAATGTCTCAAAGCATGGCACAGTAAAAAGCAGTAACACCCGTCTGGGTGGGCTTGCTGCAGCTAAACCGTATATTCTCACTGGTGTTCTCTCTCTCGCTTTCTGAATCCTTTGCCTGTTTTTAATCCTGCTGTAGTTTAAACACCTGTCTATCTGGAATGTGTGAAATGTCCCCATTACCCGTGCTAAGCTATTTGCTCACCTGCTTAAAAAGACAGCCTTCAAATAAACAGTGATACAGTTTTAAAGAGGAAAGCATGTCACAGTAATAGAGCAGGATTGAGGTGGTAATTCATCAGACTAAATGGTTCTTGGCATCAAGATGATGAGGAGAGAAAATTGGATGAAGTCATCTTCATTTCACACATTGGATGTGTTAGCAAAGTTATGATCACTGTTGCTGACAAGCTAAGAATTGTATATAACCTATTTTATTTACCATGTTGCCTTCTGTGTTTGCATCATTTACCATTCTTGCTTCTTTTCAGACAATAAATTCTTTGTGACCAGCAACTGTCATTGTTAGGTATTTGTATAGTGCCTGGCACAATCTGAACTAAATCTAATTTGAAGCTTTCTGTTACTGCAATGAAGACACTTTAAATTTTAATTAAATCCTACAGAACACAGCAACATTAAGAGTGAGGTAGAGGCCCCAAAATGACACCTAATACTGTTTTCAATATAAGGTGGATAGCACTACCCATTACTAAGCTTGCCTGATAACGTCCCACTGTAAGATCTTGTCTTAAATTGCTTGTAGTGTTCTGAAATTTTATTCATTTGAATTAATATTTTCTGTGCTTATTGTTCAGTTTTCAGAACACTTCAGGCAAGGTGAAATATTCCAGCCAAAACCAAGACTTGATTAAAAAATTATTTTGTGCCTTTTAATATCTACAGAACTTTTCTTTTAAATCTCTTTATCTCCCATGCTTTGAAACAGCAATTTGGAATTTAGAGTTTTGTCCAAGCTTGATTGCAGAGTAACTGTTTGAAAAGCTTCAGGTGAAATATACTCAGCAAGACCTGCTAGACCTTCTCAGCTTCCTGAAGGTTCCTTCCACACTGAGGATGCTAAACCAAATTTCTCTTTATTTGCACCTTTAGTGTACTTTGACTTGAGCTTCTGTTCTCTTGTGTTTTCAGTAACCTGGTCCATGTTGAGTTGAGGGCCTGTCTGGCTCGGCTGCAGAATTAGTAGGAATTCTGCTGAGGTGTGGAAAAGAGTTAGGAGACTGTGAAATCTGTACCTGGACATAATTTAGGAGAGGACACTTGAGAGCCATTCAGATGGAAGAACAGAAATGGATGGAGTGGTAGTGTGGTAAATGTGGTCCAGTGAGCAGCCCACATTCAAGGACTGGATGAACAAAGAAGTTGCCAAAAGGAGTGGACTGGAGAGGGCAATAAAACCAGAACTACTAGGATATAGGACATGTGAGAAACCAAGAAGGGAAGCGTGGAAAGACAGATCAAGTAACTACTCCCATGGAAAATTCCAGACCTGAAATGGTGTGGGTCAGAAGTAGTAGAGAAGCTGGTGCTAAAAGTCTGCAAGAATGAAACTGTACTGAGGAAAACAAGGAGAATGACACCTGAAGTGCAGAAGCTGAGACTGACTGTGTGAGAATAATGACAAATAGATGAGAAGCAAGAATGGGAAAGGAGAGAGCTGTGAAGGGATGAGATGGAAGTGGCTGCTTATGGAGAAGTGGGCAGAAGCCTAGGGTATAACCACTACAATTTAATCCTGTCCAGAACTTGAAGTAGGAGTTCTGAAGTTACGAAATGCTTAGGTGCCTTGTGCTACTAAACCACAGGAGAGACAACCTACTGTGTTGTCAGTCGCAATGTTCATGGTCCAGAGTTCAGTGAGAGGACTGTCTGTAGTCCTGAACAAGCTCATTTTAAGTATGAGTGTAGTGTATTGCAATGAAGGTGGTATGAGCTTGTTTGAGAAATTGTGCACAAATTCCATTAAAAGAACATTGTTAAGCTATACTTAAGTCACACTCTTAAGAGGCTTAATAAGCATCACCTTTGAGATCTGAAGCAGATGCAGGGCTAGTTGTTAGACTCTTCTTTCTCTCTGTGTCCTATGTCTCATTGGATGTATGCCTTCCAGTTGCCACAGAAGTGAGGAGGGCCAACACAGATAAGTCTTCTTTGCCGTATGATCCTAATCTTTGTGCAGAACCTGATGTTTTTGCTGCTCCCAACAAGTAGCATGTGATCATGTAATTTAAGGTAGTTTTATGTCAGGGCCTGACTGGGAGGCCTTTGCAAAGTTGGCTTTTCAACCTTTATATTGTTTTGTTACTTCTTTTTTCCCAAAATGTTATACTACTGTAGTAGATCCATTGCATTATGTATTTCTTCAATACATCAACAGATAGCGTCTACTTGCAGAGTTCGATCTTTCAAGAGTATAAGCAACGCAGGAAGAATGCTCATAGAAAGAAATAATGGAATACATGTTGCATGCTTAAAAATTCATAGATTTTAGAGCTTGATGTTGCAAATGTACCCCTAACACGATTTGTGTGTGTTTACTAGGGTGAACACACAATACTTTGTAAGTGGTTGTGTGAGAAATTTCTTTTATGTGTGGTTGAGTTTTGGTTTGAATTTTATATCCAAGGTATATATGCTTTTGGGTTGTGCCTGTATGTATAGAGAGGGGTAGACAGGTCAGGTGTATATGGTTGGCTTACTGATACAGCTCATGATGACTGGAGAGATACTCTGGTCTCTGCTCAGTGTAATATGAGCTTCTAACTTTTGATCAATGCATGTGAGTTAATTTTTCACGTGGCAGGAACTTTCTTACTTTGGGATTTTTCCCCATCTTTGTCCTTTTCCTCCTCTGTTCTTCTGTGAATGGAAGGGTTGTAATTTTCATGCTGACCCCTGAATTCATCTCAGGCACAGTGGATGTGGTGTCATCTCTCACTGCTTTATGCAGCTAGCACAGTGTTTTTGCATTTGAAGATTCCCATTTTCTAGCAGTTTCACTTCTCTTAGTACATTCTCGATCCCATTTACTTAGTGATACCTTTTGCTCTTTTCTTGGCTTATAATTGTTTCTGATAGTTTGTTTGGGTTTGTTTTTGTTTTGTTTCTTTTTTTTTTTTTTGCCTCTTTAGTTAACAAACCTGGACTTGGCAAGTGGAGCTATAAGCAAGGGGAATGCAGCTGCCCCACAGAGCTACTGGTCACCAGTCAACAAAAGAGGGTCACTGTGGGCTGTTCAGTCAGACACTGATAGAGATGAAAAAAGATCTGTCTCTTCAGCAGTCAGGTAAGTTAAAATTGCTGCTCTAGCTCTTTGAAGAATGCAATGCACTCAGAAACTCATCTGTAATTTGTGTCTGGCTTCTTGGTCAGATGCAGGGGCATGTCCAGAGAAGTGCAGCAGAGCTGGTGAAGGGTCTGGAGCTCAAGTCTTACGTGAAGCAGCTGAGGGAGCTGAGGTTTAGCCTGGAGAAAAGGAGTCTTGGGGAGTGGGGGGGGGCACAATATTGCTCTGTACAACTCCCTGCAACAAGGTTGTAGCCAGGTGTGTGTTGGTCTCTTCTTCCAAAAACAAACAACAGGACAAGAGGAAATGACCTCAATTCCATCAGGAGAAGTTAGATTAGATATAAGGAAAAACTTATTCACCCAAAGGATTGTCAAGCATTGGAACAGGCCACCTAGG
Source organism: Orthonyx spaldingii (assembly GCA_013397795.1). NCBI lineage: Eukaryota > Metazoa > Chordata > Aves > Passeriformes > Orthonychidae > Orthonyx > Orthonyx spaldingii. The sequence goes on from VZTJ01000383.1 coordinate 3,762,350, forward strand.
GAGGTGGTGGAGTCACCGGAGGGTTTTTAAAATGTGTAGATGTACTTAGACACATGGTTTAATGGTGGACTTGGTAGTGTTAAGGTTAACAGTTGGACCTGAGGATCTTAAAAGGAGGATCTTTTCCAGCATAAACAATTTCATGATTGTAAAGGCTTACTGATGCTTCTTCTCAGGTCTAGAAACTAGCCCTATGAAAATAGCTATGTTCCCAGAGCTGTCAGGTTCATGGTGAAATAAAGGCATAGATGAACATGGTGGATGACAGGGAAATGTCTGTTTCTCTATGATCATTTCCCATGCCTGCATCTGTAAGTTTAGGTTTGCTGACATTGAGACATACATGCAGAATGCAAACTTAGACCTGATGCTGCAAATATCTCCACTAAATCCTCATCTTCATGCTTTTTCCTTGAATATCAAGTTTAGATTGTTCAAAGAGAGAGCAGTGTTTGCCAGAGTTTCTTTTCCAGACATCTTCTTTATACTCTATATTAATTTTGCACATTGGAATTTATATTTACGGCTTATACACTCATGGGAATCAGGGCAGAGGACTGATTCTGCAGTAAAACCATTCTTCCTGTGATTCAAAGAGCAGCAAGATTTACTTGCAGGAGTCTGAATCTTGGAAGCTAGGAACAAGGCAAGTTTGCTGCAGGAACCAAGCTAGAATACAAGCCCAGAACTGCTGGAGATTTGAGTTCTTCCTTTGCCACTCCAGTAAATAATATTGATTCCCTTGTCTAAGTGCTCTTTTTTGTCTTTTAAAACAGAATAATAAAGCAGAGCGTCTCCAAGCCATGAGTTTAGGTCTGGAAAGCACTGTATACATGAAAATAATTACTCTTATCCCTGCTGCCTGAATGCTACTGGAAAATGGAGGGAAGTGAGAGAGGGAGAAACACAATGCACAAGGCATGTGATCTGAGTGGTCATCCTTTCCCAGATGGATCCTTCAATAGAAAGATTGTAATGGGATTTGGAAAGCTCAAGTAAAATTGTTTTTATTTCATTAGTCACTACTTTTCATCCTGCCTAAAGAAGAGGAATGTGAGAAATGAATTCCTGGCCTGTTTCTGTTCCAGCACAATATTTGCCTCAGGGTTTTAAAGTTATTGAGAGAAGTGGTGGTGATTCTGCTCTTGAACCCCATCCAGGCAAGCTATTACCTAATCCAAATAAAGAACCTATCCAACAGGTGTAAACTGCCTTTCCCTCCTACCTGGCTTGGGAGAGCAGCAGCATGCAGGCTGTCCTAGAGCTTCCATTCCTTTTTCAGCTCTGTTTACACCTTTGCATGGGCTCGCAGACATAGCTGCAAACCCCATCACTAATGCCCAGAACTTCACTCTGAATGACTTCCAAGGCTGTGCATCACCTAGTATTGTGTGTACAGTTTAATGCCTTTAGTTAAAGTTTGTTTTATTTTGTGCAGCAATCTGAAAATACTCAGAATTTTCTAGTCACATCTGATAGAAGATTCCATCGTCAAACCTTCTATGAGTCATTTAGTCTGTCACTACTTCACTTGCTCTGTTTTTATCCTCAGAACAAGAGTCAGAAAGATGCCTTAAGACTCCCTTTGGAATTATTTTGTCTTCATGGCTGCTTTTATTGAATGGCCAAAATACTGGGAGTTAAGAGTTTTATGCAAATCTGGAAATGAAAAAAAAATTCTTGAGGCAGTGCTGGATTACTTGGGCTGTGAACTTGTGTTTAATGAGAATTCCAAAAGGAATATCAAGGTCATGATATATGGAGATGGCTATCTTGTATTGCAAATGCCTTTTTTGCTACTTGATTTGTTACATTGAAGCAAGCAATTCATAGAGGGTCATTTGATAAGTGTCAGCCTGTGCTCAGTGCTGGATGACTGAAGAAAAGCTTCCTGTTTTGTTCCATTAAGATTCTTGTCTATCAGTTGCAGAATTCAGCAAGGATGGAAATGTTCTGTAAATGGGTCTCTTATCTGGCTTGCACTTGGCTCCAGTTCAAACATCTGTCTCTGAAGTACAGTCCTCACAGTTTTTGTATGGCTCTGTCGTAAATCTAAGCCATTTTAGTGCTGCTGAAGTTTGTTAGAAAATTTTGGTTTGATGCTTGCAATATGTAGGATTTGGGCTATTCTTTTTGACAAATCATCTTCCCCTTTAATTCCCACTTTCCCAGTACTGACTTATCTAAATATATCTCAAAAGCAGTTATCCCTTCTTTTGTTGATTCCTTTTCTTTGCATGAGGTAAGGTGCCAAATTAGTAGTGTGCTTGCCAAAAGGCAAAGGAGATCTTGGGTTTGTAATACAGAGACAGAGGACAGTTCTGGATATGTTAAAATGTTATTTTATAAATCTGCACTGCTGTGCATTTTGAGGGTTTTTTTGTCACTTGCTCTAAGCGTTGTCTCTATTCCCACTCAAATGATGGCTTAGCCTGTTGGTGCACCTCAAAGAAGCCTGCAGGACTGCAGAGGAGGTGAAATGTTCCAAGTTGTATGTGGCCTTACTTCTGAGTACTGTGACATGACTGTCAACCTCTGCCACATTTGCTGCAGACCTGCCTTTGTTACCCTCTGTATATCACTGAAGTTATGCCAAATCTGTTCTCTCCTTTAATCCTAGTCCTGTCTCAGTGCCCTATCTCAGTTCTGTCTCAGCTTCTTACTCAGTCTGCTGGGCAGGATTGTCACCCCCTCACATTGTGCTGTCAAGGCACTAAATGTGATTACATGTTTTGTAGTAGAGTTATTAAAGATTACCATATATAAATTTTATCACAATTTTAATAATGTAATTCAAGGACCATAACCAGGAAAGTGATTCCTCATTATCCAGTGAAACTACAAGTCAACTGAAGCCAAGACAATACTAGAACTGCTCTTGAAAAAGCATTCTCTTGAAAGCATTCTTGGTTGCATAATAAAGGTAAAAAATCAGGTGTCTAACAGAATGAAGCTTGTTGATTTAGAACATAAACTAGCTTTGAAGTACCTGTTAGCAAATAGCTGCATAATCCCTAGTTATGAGGACAGTAGATGGAGGTTAGTAGATGCTTCTGGCACTGGAATTTGCAGCTGCTATGCCACTTGTTTTTTGAAAAAGACAGTGGATTTCTTCTCCCATAATTACTTGGGCTCTGCAGGTCACTAAATCTCTAATAGTTGGACCAAAGCTAACAAGAAAAATTTCTTTCTAGCTGGTACAGGATGTTTTCAGTGGGCACCTTGGATTCAGCAGCAGCCATCCTTGCTCTTGTTCATCTTGTGGAATTCATAGGGGCAGTAAGTTGGCAAGAATTCAGCAGTGACATGGTCAGTATTTTCTCAGATTTCTGTTTCATTAGCTTTTTTCTTTTTCATAACATCTATCTCAAACCTGAAGACTGACTTCCCACTTCTAAACTGCTCAGCATATTTTTTCCTTGGATTTTCTGACAGACTTATCTAATTTGGTTAGGGCAGGCAGGCAAGCTTCCTTGTCATCAGTCAGAGGGTAGAATGGTAGTCAAATTTATATTAGAGAGCCTGCGGAGAATCTCAGGTCTCTTTTGAGAATTTTCTCTGAGCTAGTGTATTTGGCTTCTGTAGTTTCACTGAATCTTTGAATTTTGCTGGAAAAGCCCCAGAGAGCAATCACCAACTAATTATGGTTCAATGGTCTCAACCCTTTGTGTCGAAGGAGCAGCTTGCTGTGTTTGACATGAAGGGAAGGTGAAAGTGGCTTTGTTGTTTCCTCAGTTTTTATTTTAAATTTTGGAGCTGTGGAATAAGAAATCACGCTGGGACCCTGACTAGACAGGCTCTGAAGAGCAATGAGAAGGGGAAGACTGACATAGACAAAAGATGTGCAGGGTGATTCTTACGAGGGTAGAAGAGTGAGCAGTTTGTGGGACAGTCTTGCTTTTTTGCAAGACTCTTAAGCTAGACGACGATGGGCTTAGCTTGGCAGAAGCAGCATGGGTGTTGCAGTAGGGACTGTGGGAGGGAGTTAACTATGTATGGGCTTGCAGCTAGAAGTAAGGACAAGACAATTCCCGGGGATCTTGGCAGCTAGTGCCAAGTTTTTATGAGAAAAAGTCTTTCTCTATGTTACATATGTGTTGCCTTGTAGGTTTGGGTTGATGGTAACTTTATTTCCTTCCAAATAGTTTTTTCAAGCTCCCTGCAGTTTCTTGCAAAGTGGAGCCTACCTGACTGCTCTCCAGTGCTGCTTTTGCCAAATGTTCAGAGCCTATTTGTTTGCACAGCATCTAGGTGTAAGGTAACTTGGAGGTTGTGCTGCACTGATGCCTCTGGAGGAAATGAAGGGAGAAAGCAGCAAGCACTGAGGGTTTACACAGTAGGCCTTCAGTTCAGTTTGAGCAAACTGCAGTGACCTTAACACCTCCCTGGCTAAGCAGCACAGAAGTGCCAGAGCAGCAGCAGCAGCCCAACAACACTGAGTCCAACCCTGTGTTGGCATAGCCACATGCCTGTTCCTTGTTCCCCACAGTGCTTGTTCTCTTCTCTTTACCTTAATGTGTGAATTAATTCAATTTTTTTATTTGAGGCACAGAAGTAATTGAGGGTGGGTTCAATGATTTTTCAGTGACATCTGTCTGCGTTGCCTCAGCAGCTCTGTCATGCCCATTCTACCTGCGGTCCTTGAGAGGCAGCATTTCTGAGAGCCCTGAATTTGGGGTTTATTACTTCCTGCTAAGAGGAGGTTTGAGGAGGGCAGGTGAAAAATAGAACTACTGCCTGTACATTTTTGCAAGTCATCCTGTTTCTAGTTTGTGTGTGTTCTTCCTCTCCCTGTGCATCCATGCATATTTGTGCCTGTAACTCTTGCCTCAACAGCCTCTTACTTTTGTTGGTTTTTTTTTTCCATGCATGTCTCCTAGGCTCACCAGTGATAACTTGTTAAGTGTGGAAGTGAATTGGCTGACTTAAACTTCAGAAATACATGGCTTGCCTTGTGTTTTTTTTTCTATATATATATATTGGTCACACTAAAGAAACTTATGTTGTCAGGGCCAATTGCTCTCCATCCTGCTTGGAAATCGCTTTGGGCCTCAGCTCCATGGATTGGCACAGTCCTCAAGGATCCCTGCTTCCCACAGCTAGGCCTTGGCTCTGTCTGTCTGGAGCCTGCAGGAGAGGAAAGGCGGAAAGCTCGTGACTTGCCCAGACAGTCTGAGGCCTGGCCCTGCAGCCTCAGCTCCCCAGACGATGTTGAGTCGGACTTGGCTGGCAGCCGCCGCACTGTTACTTTTCCGAGGTAATAAGTGAGATTAATCACAGGACCCTTTCCAGAGGCAAAGGAGGTTTGTTCTGCGTGCAGGGAGACCGTAGGAGTCAGTGCTGGGGCTGTGAGCTGGAGGCAAAAACTGGGGCCTCACAGCAGGGCAGAGCAGGGCACCAGTGGAGTTGTGCGAGTGTGGCCTCTCTGCTCAGCTGCCTCTGGGAAGGACTGCTGGAGTTGCAGCCTGGTGCCTCCCCTGCACAGGCCCTGCCTGAGCACAAGGTGCACAGTGTCTGCATTACCTTTGTCTGCTGGCCTTGGACAATTACAGTTTTTGCAAATAACTCTCACAATTTGAGAGGGACCAGGCTTCTTTTTGACTGCCTAACTTCCAGAGAAGATATGAGGATCTTTCCTACTATTCCCAGCAAGCAGCCCATGTTGATAGGTGGAGGGGAGTGACAGGGGTCTCCTACCTTCCCCCAAGCCAATACTGCATAATTGTTTTGGGTTTTCTCATTTCAGCTGCCTCCACAAACTGACCTTACCCTAATGTAAACACAGGATTTTCTATCCTGAACTGGGCTGCTAATCTCTTCAATTCTCCCGTCCTCTACTTCAGAGCAACTATCACCACTGTCATCAGCAGAAACACAGAGAATGTTCTGATGGGCAGCAGGGAAGTCTCCTTTCTGAGGAGGAGCTAGATTTTGCCCTCAAATTGGTAACAGCTGGCATGTAGTTCTTGCAGTACTTTGTTCTGCATAGTCTAGTGTGGATATTGTCATTTATCATATATTTTACCTTCTGCAAAAAAATATTATCCCATTGAGTTGTAGCAGTAAGTTCTCCAGGTTGATTGCATATTATGCAAAATTTCCTTTTTTAATATTTTCCAAAATTTTGCCAAAAGTATCTGTACCTGTAATAAGAGTACATGAAGGCAAAGAGAAATGCTTGATTTATTTTCTGCACTATTTATCTCTATCTTTTTATCATCTCCCTTCTTGTTTGTCTCTCCTAAACTAAACAGTTCCATTCTTTTTAAATTCTAAATGGAAATCTTCCTGGCCCTCTAATAATTGTCTGGCTATCTTTGCAGAGATGACAAGAAATGAAAACCGTACATCCAGTAGGAGTAAGATATTAGTTTCATGTAAATAACACTAGCATATCTTTAATTTCTATCTCAACTTACTTATACCAATATCTTGTTGGCTTCTGACCATGCTAAGCACTGAATTTTTTATTAATATGCAGTCGTTTTTCTTTGATTATTATGTAAATGTCATGCTGAGCAACAGGTAGAATTAGTTCATTTTTTTCAGGGATTTTTTTTTCTTTCCCCATTCCTTGCTAGGCAACTCTCCTTTTCCTGCACCAGTGGATTTTGTTGGCTGTGATGGAAGTTGCTTGATCTTTTCTATTAAATACATAGTTTAACATGGAACAAGTTGAAATCTTCTAGTGTCTTGCACTACTTGACTCATAATGTCCCCGCAGTTATCGCTAATCTGGGATGTCTTTGAAATACACTGTATCAGTTTTAGGTATTTTATGTTGCAAAGTGACCAGCACATCTACCTTTCCTCGGCATTTATTTAAACTTCCCATTCACCATTAAAATAGTTGTTTTCCAGAGTGGTTTTCAGAGGGTTAATGTGACTGTAGCTCTCATGAGAGAGATCTACTCTGCTCCTTACATTCTTGTAGGAATGAGGGGACCCTATAGTCTGGTGCTCTATAGAATGGCGCTGGCTACAGCAGCCTTCCTCTCTTAAGGAGTCCTGAAAGGGTTACAAGGGAGCTTTGGCTGTTTCTTTGAGCTATTTGGAAAGGACGGGCCTCAGACAGCTTGGCAGGAACCTGGGGCCCTGTTTTTTCCAGCCCAGCCCTTCCTTCTGCACAGAGCTGTCAGGGAATCCCACGAATGTCTGGTTTTTCCCCTTTCCTAATTCTTTTAACAATATTTTTATCCATCTGTGACTCTTCCTCACACAAGGATCTCAAATTTTATCCATTGATTTGCGTTGCACGTAGTGAAGTACAAATGAAAGCTGTGCTACCATGCCATAGCTGTTGGAATTAGTTCACAGTTGTGCAGCTGAGAAGGGCATTGGGAAGTTTCCCAGAAGAATGTCCTTTCTGGCATTGATCTTAGGGCAGGTCCATCTGGCCTAAGAACAGAGGGATTCAATGGGCCTATCTTTGAACTGTGCTGTTCCTGTGAGTTACAGTGAGGCACTCTGACATCTCGGGGCTGCATGTTCTGTATCGTATCAGACGTACAGAATGCTGCTTTGTAAAAATGGAAATCCCCTTTGTAAGCCAGGTTTATGAAAGACAAATAGTGTTAGTGACTTTTCCTTCATTTACCTCATGCTCTCCGGGACTGTCCTGAAGTTGAACTCATTGTGAATATTTTTGAGATTTCAAGGTCTGCCCTGTACCTTTTCACTTCAAGAAAATGGAGGTGTAGTGAGTAGTGTTAGAAGGGAAGTTTGGTTTCTTGTGAGAGCAAAGGTCTTGAACAGCTGTGTTGAAGACATTGGTGTTGTACAGCTGAGGAAGAGAAATTGAATTAGGATTATATTGCTGTCTCAATAAGCCTGTCAAATGCTGGAAGTAGGGTGTGATCTGAGTTCCATGTAGAAAGACTTCCAGAAGGCAGCCCTCATGTGGGGACAGCCCTACAAAGTCAGCAGCCAAAGGGCCTGGAATCAAGCTCAGTTGAGTTAAGGGTTTCAGTGACCAAGTATAAATGCCAGAGCAGGAGGTAGCAAAAGGGGCCAAAGGTTTTCTTTCCTACTAGGCTTTGTTTTGGAGCTACCTTCCATAGTACAGTGAAGTTTCCACCAGCAATGCACACTCATATTTTTCATCCAGCCCAAGGTCATTCTTTAGCTTGGCTTTCTGAGGATGAACAATCTTCTTTTTAGTGTTTTATACTGTGATAAATGGGAAATCCCTGCAAAACCATGAAAAAACCCCCTTTCCTGTCCCTGAAAGTGTTAGTTAGCCTTTTCTGTGAAGCTTCTGGTTTCACCTAATTTCCCCTAGCTTTCTGACTGGTAAAGTTCTGTAGCCAACACCGGAGTTTGAGAATTGCATGCTGGTGGCTTTATGTCAGTCTCTTATTCTGTAGGGTTTCTCTGAGCTGCAAATATCAAGCAGCAGCTGTTTGTGAACCATTCAGGGATCCAGTGTTTAACAAAAATATCTTTTGAAAAAGAGGAAGGGAAACATGTAAAAAAGGATTATTTTGGTTCCCCTATGTATGTGGTGACAGCTTTGCTTGGTGATCCTGTTCAGTAGCTCCTAAGTGTAGGTATGTAGTGTAATCTGAAAAAGATGCAGCAGCCAGAACTCCACTGTGGAACACCAATTTTTTGCTTAGGGAATAGTGTAGCTTAAAATAATGAGTAACATTTGTGTTGAAGTTTAAGAGTTTTGCAGTCTCTGTCCAACACTGGACACTGTCAGCCATTGAGCAGTTTGACCAAAACGCTTTGGGTAAGAGAACTTTGGTTGGTAATGAGCAAGAAAGCTCACTCAAAAAAGCTTGTTAATGGGTTGTCCAGAACCAGTGCCAATTACAAGAATTTTTAAGTGTGCTCTTTAGGCTATGCTGTTCAGTGTCAGGATGGAAATACCAAGAATCCTTTATTACAAGCAGTTATTTTTAGGATTTCATTCTGTAACAATAGTTGAAAGATGTCTTAAAAAATAAAGGCAGGGGAGAGTGGGCAAAAAAGCTAGGTAGTGCTTAAAGATACCAGTTTCCAGACACTTTCCCATTGCACACATGGCATTTTTATTAATATTTCTTATCTGAGAACTGTTCACAGCAAACCAGGTGGGGAGATGCCAGGCCAGCCTGTCTGATTCAAATCTACTTAAAACTGGCACAGAGACAACAACCTTTAGTAAAAGGAATTTAAGACTAAGAGAGCCCTGCTGGGTGGTTGGGCATGTGAACAGGCTCCCCAGGGAAGTTACCATAGCACCAAGCCTGCCAGAGTGTTTGAAAAATACTCTTGGGCACATGGCATGATTGTTGGAGAGTCCCGTGCACAGCCAGGAGTTGGATGTCAATGATCCTTGTGGGTCCCTTCCAACTCAGGACATTCTATGATTCTGTGTTGCTTGGCTTCTTTGCTTGAATTTCAGATTGCATCTGGCTCAGTAAATGTCTTCCACTCCCCTTTCTATCTTTCTGCTCTCTGGCACATGGGACTTAACTGAAAAGTTAGTCAGAGAAGATCTGGCAGTGCTGCACATGCTATTGGCAGCTGTCTGTCAGGGATGCTTCGCCTGGGCGAGATTGATCCTTTGGAGCAAAAGGGCTTTGACTTTTGTGGTCGAAACTTTTTGCATGTATAAAGATTTCTTTATTTGCTTGTTGCTGGAAAAAAAAGTAGAATCTTCTGTGAAGAATGTAGCCACATTGGTCAGTGAATATCTTCAATGCTGAAAAATTTGAGTTTTCTCAAAATTCAGATGAGCAAATGTTCATGTTTAGTAGACCATCTAATAAAGAGGAAGAAATCTCAAGTCTGGACCATCTGTTTCTTTTTTGATATTGGGATAAAGATGCTGGTGAGTAAAGAGATGTCAACTTATCTTCATTTAGCATTTTGAAAAGTTGGAGATGCAGAGACTTGAAATTGAGTAAGTTTAGGAATTTTGGTACTGGTACTTAGTTCAGAAAAACTTTTAACAGTCAAATTCTGAATTTCAAATGAGAATGTTTCGTTACTTATTAAAGACAACATACTCCTTTAGTGTGATGACTTCTTCCCATTGCAGTTTCCTAAAACTTATCAAGCTGTGGTGTTCGAAAAAGCTTGAAATAACTTCTTAGAATGTTCTGTTCAGTAAATTTCTGACCTAAACTCCACCAGACACTTGGGTGTGATTCTTTGACAGTCTCACGATGCTAAAGATTCTGGCTTCTCTGTAAATATCTTCTGATGAATTATAATTTGAGCAACAATTAAAGGCTTTCTCATTCAAGCAGTCAACATGACAAAGAGAACACAATCTCATCTTTTGTGAAGAAATCAGTAAATCAGTGTATGTGGAAAATTTAAGCACAGGCCCAAAAATTCGGCCTCAAAAGTGATTCTCCATAGACTTTGCTATTCTTAAGATTCGATGTTTTGATGAACACATCTCTTTCCAATAAGGAACTGTGTATAAGATCTCCAGAATGTTCTCCAGCAGAGTGAGATTTTGGTTTCTACTAACAGTGATCCCCCTAGCCTTCTGTTTTCAAAATTCCTTACCAAAAAATCACGGAAGTTTAGCGTTATCCCTCATGAACAATTCCAACAAGGACTGCCTATTAAGATTTTTTGGAACAGCCATCTTTCATAGAGTTTGGTTTTGCATATTGACAACTTGCTTATCTTTCTTCAACGTTGAAAAACCTCAAGAAGGAGCTGTGTTTTAATGTGGAATTAGTTTTGTTAAGAAAACAACGGGAATAATAACTTCTTTGTTATCAAAGTTCACAAATATTTTAGTTTTATATTTTAATTTCTATAAGTAAGCACATATAATACATTTAAAAGTATTAAGTAAAATAATAGATACTGGTAAAATAATTTTGAAAATCCAGTTTTAATTATTTATTCTGGTATATTTAAAGAAACTTGGATCCAATCCATCTTTAGTCATTTAAATATTTTGTTTTTCTGTTCAGGATGTTGTTTGCATAACTGATTTTGCTTTTCTCAAAGGTCAGAGTCATGTTTTCATTTGTTTCTGAAATTCCACTTTCCTGCTGCTGATAATAACCTGAGTGATTTAAATATGAAAGTATCCTCTACTATAAAGAGAACAAAATGTATGCATCAATTTTTAGGTTGTTTTGAGGTGTAGGGCAGAATATGGTTCATGCAGTGCAGAGGTTTTTTCTATTGACATTTTCTAAATAAAAAAAAATTAGCATTCTATGGTCTCCTAAAGCATTGCAAAACCTGAATATGGGTGTGGAAGTTACTGAGAAGCATTTCTGTGAGAGGAAAAAGAATGGTGTTGCTGGGTATTTTGCTGTTTGCCTGTTTCACTCTGAAATTATCTAAACTCCTGGTATCATGTAACTTTATGAATTGTGAATTGTTATGCTTGTTGCTACACAAGGCATAGTTGTTTGTGTATTGTTTATCAAAATCTCACTCTGGTATTTATGGTGTATATTGTTTGGTAGCAAAACCAGATACCAACTACTCCTGCAATTTACTTTCAGGTTTTTTCTAATGCTGTTACCTTTATGTGAGAGCTTGCTTACTGTCTTATACTCCAACTAGATTCTAGAGCCTTAAACACTGTACACAACATGAAGGTTAATCTCTTAGCGAATGTTTCTGCGTTCACCTCAAGCCTTCTGGAGGCCATGGTTGAACTCTTATCTGTTTGTACTGCATTCCTCTGAAATGTACCGGTTGTAGCCTTTGACTGCTCTATTTAGAACACTTACTGAAACATTAGGAAAGGCATCAAGTATAAAGAAGCAGCATATAATGGGGATTCCTTCATGGAGACTGTTGTTATTGTCCTTGCTTGATGTGTTTTATCTATCCTAGGAGGGAAGTATTGAAATGACATTGTTCCACAAGTGGCTGGAGTTTTTTCGTCTGCCCTTTTAAGGATTTAGCATCTGCATCTTTGATGTGTTCATGCTCACAATTACATGCAATCACTTGGTGAAATTCCTGGGGTAGAGATGCCATGGTTCCCATCTGTGTTCCTGAGTCTGGGAGCTTCTGACTAATTATACAATTTTCTCTGTACTTGTAGGAAACAATTTCATTTTGGCTCTAGAAAAAGGGATTGAGTTGGAATGGAATATAAGATTGCGTAACTTTTTTCATGTTTAACCACAGATTCCACAAATGAAAGCTATTGGACTTCCTCTGAAGATACCTACGCTTGGCTTTTGGTTTCCAGAGTCAGTAGAAATATTCAATCCCCATATATAGTCCAAAAGACCTAGCAGTTGAGAAGCTTACCCAAAATCTGTCATTAATAAATCCAACAAAATTGCATCCCTGTGGAAACCACACCATTCCTAAATACCTGTTCTCAAACCCCAAGGGGAAAACATGTATATAGTATGCAGTTGGGATGACCAGCAGAACTGGCACAACTGCATCAGCCTCTTATGTCCATTCTGGAGGAGAAAACATCACAAATACAGGTGCCTGGTCAAATGGAGATAATTTAAAAGCTTTTTACCTGGGTGTTACCAACAAAACTAGTGCTTACAGTCTCTCCCTCCTAGCCTGCAGTTGTAGGTAGAGACAGAAATCTCATGAAAAAGACTTCAGACACTGGGTAATAAGTAAGTTTTGTGCAACTTGAGCATCTTCTGCAGACAAGATCTGACAGAGAGGGATCTTTTAATGAATACTGGACAAGTCTGGGAACTGCATTTTAGAATGTGCTGTCTCATCTCTTGGTAATATACAATAAAATTATCTTAACATCCTTTTACTCATCTTCGTCTAATGACAGACTTTGTCTGTCATCAGATGTATCAGTTTCCTGGAGACAGATTTTGTTGACCCAGTTTACTGAGATAAGCCTGACCGTTTTCTGTGGTTTCAGGGGTTTAATTACAAATTTCTTGTTCTCAGTTCTTAATTGTTTTCTGTCAGCTGGCCTTCTTGGTCAGCATGTGTGTTGCTTCCTGCTGGGGAACAGGAGACAACTGAACGATTTGGGGCTCTCCCGTGATTTTCCACTGTACCACCTGTTTTGGAAGTGGTTATAGATCTGCCAAACACACTGAAGTGGTTAAGTGTACCAGCTCCTGAAGAAGCGGAAGGGGAGGAGTGGTTCTTGCCTGATGGGTTTTCAAAGGGAGCTGACACTTTGATGTTTTGTTTTAGCAGCTGCTAGATATAGTGCCTCAGCCCTGTGCAGCACTTGTGGCCCCAGCATTCATGCATTGTATTCTTCTTTACACTGCCAGAATGGAGAGAAGAAAATAAAATAAATTAAACCAGGAGTATGGGCAAAAGCAATAGTGTTCCTTTATTATATTTCATACTTTGAGTTATAGTGCCTTGTGGTACATGCCAGTGAAGCACCTTGCACTAAATTGGGCCTATTAGAGTAAGAAATGTATTTCACTTCAGCTTTCTTTGCCTTTCTAATTGCTTTTTCCTTACCTCTTCTGCTTTATGTCTGCTTCTAAAATAATCGTAGTAATTTTAGTCTTTTGTTCTGTAATGACCACATAAAAGAGGTAGAGGTTTACATGTATGGTGCACCAGAATTTCTCACTGAGTCTAGAGGGACTGGATCATCTTTCCAATAAGGATTGAGGGAGACAGAGAAAAGTGGTGGCTAAACCAAGGCTTCATGTAAAGCCTCTGTTAAAGCAGGAACAGACAACACTGCTGAATCCGCTGAAGGCAGTTTGCTGGGAATTTCCCCTTTACTCACTTAACTCTTCACCTCATCACTGCCAGAAATAAGATGCTGTAACTCAATTTATTCCACTACTACTGAACTTCTTTATGATAATGTGAACTGCTCTCTGTTTTTGCTTGTTGAAACATTGGTTTACTGGAAATGCTGGAGGCTGAGCTCTGTTTTTGGGTAAAGAGTCAGATCCCAATAGTAAGAGTGGAATGGGGACTGTATTCTGTATAGTTTAAAACAAGGAAGCCAAAACTGTGATAAATTGGAATGGTCTCTTTTGGCAAGGCAATACACTCCTGTGGTATTTATCTCTGAAGGACAAAGGACAAAAACATGGGGAGATTCTTGCTCTGCAGTACTAGCTTTTCCAGGTAAGGCTTTATAAAAATAAAGCCTTTCTAGTCTTTTCTTGCAGTTCTTTATAATACAATTCTGGTATGTCATCACCCAGGCCATAGAGGGGGACAGATGCATAGGAATTTTTTGGGAAGGAAATGTCACTATTGGTTTTTTGTCTTTGTTCCAGTGCTGGCTATAGAATTTCCAAATTATTTTCTCTTTCCATATTAAAAATCGAGAAGACCTAAATCAAAATTGAACCTGCCATTCTGTTCTGAAGTGGTTTTTTTAGGCTGCATTTTAGCTATCAACAAAACAACATATTTGCTCTTTTCTGAAAAGTAGTTTCGTCCAAGTAGGATGTCTCTTGAAGATTCTTAGAAGCAACACTACAGACCTGGAAAACTTCTGTCACTTTTAGCCGGAGAAAAACCTTGCTAGAAATTTGTGCTACCTTGGTTGCAATAATAAGCACTTCTATAAAGTATCTACCTTTAAGGAAGTTGGGTGGAGTGAGGGAAAAATAGCACTTACCTTTCACAATACAAATACAGTGTTTTGTGGCCATCAATGTGGCTTGCACGGGTTAAAAAAAAAAAAAAAAAAAAGCTGTAGCACAACTAGCACCACGCCCCTGGTATTGCTTTGGTGTCAATGTGCCATGCTGCTCTTAGGATGGCTGAAAGTCTATATCCTGGTAGTATCCATGTGTGGTCTCTGTATAAGTAGCCTTTTTCCTTATATTTTTTAACTTTCTGCAGTGTGTGGGATAGAATGGTCTTGCCTACGCAGCATATACAGTCACTGGGGCAGCTTCTTCAATAGGTAACAGCCCATGCTAGATTCTCTCTGAGCATATTCCACCAACATCCCCCGGTTATATTTTACATAACTACTTTGTTGTAGACTTTAGAAAGTGTGTGCTGACACAGACCTAATCACTCCTTCCTCTAGTCCATTGTTAAATGTTCAGGGAGCCATAGTAGGCGAGTCGATCTTTGTACAGGAGGTGGAGGTAAAAGAATTCTCCCTTAGCTCCAGCATAAACAAACTGCAAAAGGAGCCTGAGGAGGAAGAAAATTCAGTTTAACAGGTGGGAGATCACTCTCACATACAGTCTATCTCATGTTATACCTTGTTACCTTATAGAAATTCGTTTGGGGGACAAGGAAAGCAGAAACTAGGTATACATATAGAATTGAGTTTATAGCATAGGGCTGATAAGAATGCTAGAGACACTGCTGTGGCCAGCATATGAGTGTCATCAGGCATGGGGACTGTGTGAGCCTATCTTTTTATTGGGAAGCTAACTCAGCTTCATTACATTGGATGTAGATTGATAAAATTCAGTTTTTTAAGGATAGAGGTCTCTTTAGGACCTTTACTCTGCCCTTGTATCAGTGCTTGGGGAATTATTCAGAAACAAGACATTATTAACCACAAGCATACAGCCTCACAGCAAGGACCCAGAGAAGTGACCTTCAGTTCTTGTTTTGTATTTTTTGTCTTCTTTTACTTTATTTCAGCAGCTAGATATTATACAGCTTCAGTTGTGTTACTGAATGGTTGCACAGCAGATGCATCTTACTGATGCCATGCTGCTTCTCTACCTCTTTTACCTGGAACATTTATATTAAGATAACTGTGGCCAGCTGGCTTTCAGGTGACACTTTCCACGATCCCTGATTAGGTGGATTTGTAGATGTTTGCTCAGGAAGTGCAAAATAGATTCTAGCCTTCCCTTTAGGTATATAGATTATAAATGTAGAGGTATTGTTTCTTTTGTGAAGTTCTCTTATCTGACTATAATTCTTGAAATGTATAGTCACGATGTCAGGCAACTGTATACTTCAGCTGCATTGTCCCCATGGACAGACCATCTAAGATGCCAGATTTATCAGGTCTTCTCTAAGAGGCACACACAGGAGTCTTCATCTACCACATAACAAGGTGATAGTTGTACTGGATGTCAAGCGAAGTTAATTGCTTTAATTAATTTCAGTGTAAATTTTGTGAAATCTAGATGCTTGAGCCACTCTTTAGAGGTTTCAGTGCACTAGATATTTAATATTTAGACAACAAAATAGCCAAAGTTATGTGCATGAGATGTCTCTACTGCATGGTTATACGGCACAAAAAATTTTATTTGGTCCTCAAGTGGTATGAGATCTGAACCTAAGGAATCCTGAGGGCCCTGTAGTGTGACACCATCCTGTGCTGTGTCTTTTGGGATACTGATGGTGGCCGGGGCATTTAGCTCTGGGCAGGGGCAGGACTTGGAGTACTCTTCCCATCTCATGAATCCTAACCCTGCAGAACTCAACAGCCTGGTTTTTGTTTGTTTGTTTGTTTATTCTTCTCAAGTACTCTAGATTTCACCAGTTTAGCCCAACTGTAACTTTTCACTTGCCTTTTGGGATTTAAAGAGGAGCCTGAGCTGCTTTTTTCATTCCCCATTTTCTTACTCATTTGGATCTTGCAGCTGCTGCTTGAGCACATACAGCAAAGAGCACCACACTCCGGGAAAGCTTACACAGGAGGACGTTTAATGGAAAATATGAAAGGGAAAAAAAAATGTGTTTGATGGACTTTTAATATAAAAAGAGGGTAAGAAAAGAAAAGGAGGAGGGGGAGATTTATTCGCTGTAATAGGAACCAAATGTTGGCTGGGACAGCAGCTAGAGTCTCACTCTTTCCCTGTAAACTCTGTGAGCGGCTTTTCAAAGGCATTACAGGGTGCAGGGCTAATTTAGTGGTCCTGACTTAACCCCTGCCTCTCTAGAGAGAGGTAAGGAGTGTGCGTTTTCAGGAGGGATTAGTGTCTTTAATTACAGGCTCAGTCAAAAGCATATTCTAGACAGGTAACAGTGCCCATTTACTGTTTTCATCCTCATGTGCTACTGCTGCTATCCACCTATAAAATGCAAAGTCTGCCTGCATAAAGCACTTAAAAAGGCTTCATGTTTAAAAATAAATAGAGCCTGTAAGTATTTTTCAGTGTGGTTTTCAATAAACTTGTTTACAGTGAAAGAGGAAAAGTAGAAGAATGTTGTTGCAATTCATGTTCATCAAGTTGGTCCACTTGATTCATGCTGAGTTTTTACAGTGGAACTTCTTCAGTAAGGAGTACCTTTCCCATCTATAAGTAGTGCAATACTGCATCTAATTTTCTGGTACTTTGGATTCTGTGAAGTGTGTATATGCACCCCAGAAACTCTGCCTGGACTAGGATAAGCGATCACATTTACAATGGCACTTAACAAATGTTTTTAGTCTGAACAACTTACCTTAATAAAAGCAGATCCAGACAGTACAGTGAGGTAAATTCAATGGGTCCACCCTGCTCTGTCTGAACTTCCTTAATTAATTAATGCTTTAAAACTGGGGGTGGGATGTGTGGGACCATACAACACAGTTCAGGCAGTTGCATATCAGAGTTAAGCAGGTAATCCTCCCCAAAACTTCCTTATGAGAGCAAAATGATACCAGGTTTCTGTTTTAGTCTTAGTGCATATATGTCTTGCTGTTATAATATTTTTGCAGGCTCTAACTGTGTTTGCAGGTGTGGAAATATGTGCAAGAAACATGAAACCAGAACTACCTTCTACTCAGTAAAACTCAACCCTGCATTTACACTAATTGAGGGTAGAAAGGCTGTGTGATTTTGTTAATCTCGATCACGTGGAGGAGATATGCTCAGTTACCTTTGTTACTTCTCCAGTGACCTGATGAGCCACAATAGGATGAAGATAATGAACTTCGCAGTCAGCTGGCTGTTGGTTATCTTCTTTATTCAGCCTTTCTGCTAGTGAATTTCAGAGCTGCCATGTGTAAAGAGAAGAAAAAAACAACACAATGTTGTTTACCTGCCAAGTATTCCCCAGATCAGAGAGAATGACAGTGTTTTGTAACAGGCATGAAGCCAAGGATGCTACTAGGGGCCCAACAAAAATTGTCTCCACTGAAGGGTAAATATTTGATTTAATTTGCTGAGACTGGCAAGTTTAGTGCTTCTGAAAGTAAGAGATTGATAATGCCAGCTAAATCCAAGAGTAGGTGAGATAGGTTAGACCTTGCCTGAAAAGGTTTTCGAGTGCTTCATAATCTTATTCTGCCCTTCCCCTCCTAGACTATCAGAAGGATGTTTTGATGCACCTCATTTCTAACCTAGCAGGTTAAACACTTAAAACTCATGACCTTGCCTGTATCTGGAGACCTAGGATGTAAAAGGCACTTAATTCCTGATCTGCATTGCCTTTGTTATAAGAAAATACTTATGTTCCAAAACCCAGGTTTATCAATGACAGGGAAACAGCAAGAATAATTTTCAGAAGCCAGGGAGCAGAAAGTAAATGACCCAGCAACATATAACAGAAAAGAAGAAAGCATGTGGACTTTGATAGTAGTTGCAGAAAAAAGTGAAGGAGCAAGAAATCAGTGGGCTTTCCTTGTATAGCTATTGTGCGTGCACATCTGGAATAATAAAGTGGAAAAAGTTCACAGAAAAGCAATGTGCAATCAAGGCCAGAAGGGACTGAGTTGAGGAAAAAGGGAGTTAAGTGTGCCAAGGCTGGCTGAGCTCAAAAGAGGCATAGTGAAGATTTAGTTCTGAAATAAGAGGAATGTCATGTAATAAAACAGAGAAAATTTAAGTTTAATTGGGAATGTTGGGGGAAATTCTTGACACTGAATGCATACCTGCTTGTGGAGTTGTGCAGCTGAGTGTGACACATGGACTCCTGCAGCCACTGAAACCTATGTTGATCCTGCACCACAAGGAGATAAGTTGGATGCTTTTGCTCACTTATTTGTTTGTGAGTAAGATTCTTATAACAATATCAGTTCTCTCAGCTGAAAGGGGAAATTATGAGAATAGCAGAGGGGGACTCCTGACATTTGCTAGATAGTATGCATATTAAAATGTCTTGGAATGCTTGAATTGTGCCTCTGGTAGCTCTTACAGTTAACCTGTGAATGGATCTGGAAATTTTAGTTAAATCCACAAAACTTCTCATGTTTTTCCCTAAACTAGCTCAGTCCTAAGGCTTTGCACATGAATGTCACGCATCTTCTTTTTTCTGATGGCACAAATATACTGATGGCAAGAGCCTCTTCTGTAGGTAAAAGTAGCTTGAGCTTCTGGGGAAGGGGGGAGCTGAAGAGCTAAGGCTGAATCTATTTCAAGATTCCTCATCACTAAGAGACGAAAGTTTGACTGATGGTCTGTGACAGAAACTCTCCTGCATCTCTGCACCACTTCTACCATGGGAGACTGTACTTGTCACTTTGAACTGAATTTGAAGCCAGAACGCAGTTCTGCAAGTTTATTGTGCCAAAGCAACCTTAACAAGCTGCTCATTAACTTTAAAACCTTTTCCTTAGCTTCCCTTGAAGAGTACAAAAGTAGATTGCAGGTCAGGTGATGGCATCCTCGTTTTATACAGGCCAGCTGCTCCCTGCCCCTTCCCTGTCTCCAATTACCTGTACCATAGTGAGTTCTGGACAGCTCCCAGTGCCTCAGATCTGCAAAATCCCAGGCTTAGTTCTTTTAGGAGTATTCAAAATGCTTTGTTTGCCCCTGGTGTTTTGTGAAACTATTTTTCTTTACCTTTGTAACACAGCTCATGCTATGTTACAAAGCAGGAGGCTTTTAGAGGCTTGCATGTTGCAGCAGTCAGAGCTACAGTCCATGCTAAAATGTAGACTCTTGCTGACTAAACTGCAACTAAGTCACTCATTCATAGACACTCCTGATAACAGCAGAGGCCAGGAGCAAACCATTCTCAAAGACTTGTTGCTCTGTTTTTCAGTTTTTAATTTATTGCTTTTGAAGCTGAGGGGAAGGAAAGAAGGAGAAAGACAAAGAAAGACCTCGAGGCAAGTGAGAGGCCCAACACTCCTGCATCCCAGCCAGGCCCCCAGCGTCCTGGGCTTTATCCCACTCTGTTTATCATTGCTCCATAGCCAACCCCAATCTAGGACCTATTGTTAGGGATGGAAGAAGCAGTAGTGTGCCAAAGAAAATGTTCTGTGTTTTTCTGACTGCCTGAACATAAGTCAGCAGGATGCTGGGAGCTGCCACACTAGACAGAATCATCAGTTACTATGCCAACTACTTTCTAGCAGCTGGTGCTCACCAAGGATTTGTACTGAAAACTTCCTAGACTTGTCACACCATCTGAATGCCCTGTGGGAAAGAAACTGCTGCCCAAGATTGTCTTGCATTTTATGGCAAGGTGGGAGCACTGATTTATAAATACACTGGGTTCCCTTATTACCAGCAATGACCCTTGTTCCTCCTTAGCTCCAGCCTTTACAGGAAAGGATGCAAAGTACTTTCATTGTCAGCTTGTTTTCTTGTTTAATAGGAAAATTTTTCTTTTCTCTGTTTGCTAGACCTCCAGACATACTGATTACTGCTGTGATCCTGTCAGTTCTCACAAACTAAGCAGGGTTAAACAGAGGAATATTCTTCATGAATACTGAAGCTTCATTTACACAAGTAATTTGAGCTTAGTTTGCACTGCCTTTCAATGGGATATAGACACTTCTCAAGTATTTCAAAAGTGCCTGCTTAGTGAGTGATATATGGGGAACACCAGTGTACTTCATGAATTGGTATTGTTGCCTGCCACATAGGAATTGGTATCAAGTAAGTGCCCAGCTGTGCCATTGGAAGAAGGCTTCAGTTGAAATATAAATGTAGGGCTGATGTGTCATTCTTTTAGTACAGACTTGCTGTTTGTCATATAGTTCTTTGTGAGATTCTTACTGACTGGTGTTCTGGGGTCTGGTCTTGTCTACAGCTGCAGTCCTTGGAATTCCCTTCAAATTTTTTGAAGTGGAAACAGAAACCAGCTCTGTCCTTTCTTGTAAGAGCTGATAATCACATCCCTTCTATATGGAGACTGGATTTCCTAGAGACTTTTTTTTCTGTAATCAATGAACAAATGCATTAACATTTTGTGAGTGTTTAGTATTTTAGTACATTGTTATTAGTTTCTAGTACAGGTATAGGTAGTTGATTGCATAAAAATTGCTTACATCAGGAAATTAATTGGACAAGGGAACTAGAGTAGAAAGGTAGTTTGGAACCAGAAAACCTGGAGATGAATGTATGGTGTTGCAGCACTTTTAAACTGGATCCCAATTGTAATTGCATGGTGATTTATTGAAAATGGTCTCAGAAGCAAACTTGTATCTTTTGTAGTACAAAAACTGCAGCAGAGGGGTTCTATGCTGTCAGTGAATTGGAAGAGGGAATCCTGGCCCAGCCTTTATGAAAACTACAGTTGAAAGAAAGGAACACGTTGGTTTCTTGCTAAAAACACTGAGTAGCCCGAAGAGCCGCTGGAAGGACAGAATCTTGCTTACAAAGGATGGGCCATAATGCCAAAGGCTGAAATTTCCTGTGCATAGTGAAGGCCTGAATCCTGGCCAGGTCTCTAAACTAAGCAACTCATAAATAATCCTGAGCAAGCTGTGAGAAGATTGCTCACAACCAGCCTGGCTGACAGAATGAAACCAAATATTTTCTAGTGGCACAGGCAGGAATTTCTATTTCGTATGTGTATACATCTATGCCTAAATCTGTTGTCTGTACACGTGAGGAAATGAATTTTCAATCATTAGTGTTCAAGCCATAATCCTGAATTGAAAACAAGCAGGTCTGTGAGTACTGACTCTACAATCCTCATTTCCATTAGGGATGTGGAGGTTTTTTTCTGGTTATTTTTGGCTTTGCCTAAAACAATGTTAGTTGTGAGAAAGCTTTTAATTCAGTTTGGGGTATTTATACGGTTGCCCTAACAAGTGAACTCTTCAGTATCCATTAAGGTGTGAGCTACAGCTGTTTTTCAGTCTTCATTATGGTGCTGAATGTGTTGTAATTTCCTTAGGCAGAACTGACTTCTGCTTAAGGGTGCAAAAGTGTTGTCATGTTTTGATAAATCATCCAACAGGCAGGACCTGGGAATAGGAGATACTCCATAATGCATTCCTGTGAGCATGGCAAATGGACTGAGAACTGGAGCATGTCCCTGGCAACAGTGTATTGAGTCTCAGATCCTAAACCATGTTCTGTACCAGGGCAAACAGTGCCTTAGATGTAATATCAGCACTTGCTAACATGTTATGCGGGGACTTTACAAACCTGCAGGTGAAATATCTCTTTATGAAAGTAACCCAAAGACTGGCAAACACACTGGCTTTCTGTTGTCAGATGTTGTATGTTTATACTATAGAAGGTTGAAGTTATATTTTGCAACATAATGCATAAGTGCAGAATAATGCATTTACTTTGATTTCTGTCTGTAAATAAGGAAAACCCATAGAAACCAACAGAAGCATATTCAATCCATATTGAATATGAGGATAAAATCTACAGGCCATGAGGATAAAATCTACATAGGCAAGCAACAATGTTTCCAATATAGTGTCTAGAAAAAAAGTAAATGCTGTTTTGTTGTGTCATGTGGAGAGAAGGTATTGGAACTGCAGGGAGTTGTGTACAGGACTGTACTGCAAGAAAACGTTAGCCAAAGTTATTGTGGTTTTGTTTGGTGTTTTTAAATTTAGTTCTTCCTAAAGGTTTAATAATGTAGTAACAACAGTGCTTTCCTGGGTAATTTAAGCCAAGCTTACCTGGGCAATATTATGTCCAGTATATTGGTTGAAATAGAAAAAGTGAGTTAAAGCAGGTTAGAAACCCAATGAGAGCATTTGAGAGTTCATTGAATTGGACAAAGGTTGGAGAAAGGCAGCAATCCCGGTGCATTTTTAAAAAATTAGTCTTAAGTATTTATAATTCCATAACAGTTAATCCTTTGCCAGATATCTCAAAACAAAAGAAATGGGAATCAGGGAAATGTTACTAAAATCTTGCCATTTAGATAGTGGCCTTCACAGTACTGCAGACTGCAGTTGTTTTACATCACCTCTGTGGCACAAAATCTGGCTATCAGCAGGTCCAGTTTTAGTGGAGTTTTCATTTATATCAGTTTTGTCTCCTCCATTTTGCCTTGACTGTTACATTTTGGAAATAATCCCGCAGTCCTTAGCTTTGTAAGGATTCTTTTGGATCAAAGGATGAACTTTATGTGTTGCAGGTTCTGAGCTGGAGGTAGGTATGGGAGGAGTTGGAACAGACATTAGTTTCTAGAATTAATAATATAACTTGAGTGTATAGCTTAAAGAGTGCTTGAGTGAATTCTCTTCCTTCTGACTTAGACCTGAGACAG
The DNA here is from genome assembly GCA_013397795.1 of Orthonyx spaldingii. Taxonomy (NCBI): domain Eukaryota; kingdom Metazoa; phylum Chordata; class Aves; order Passeriformes; family Orthonychidae; genus Orthonyx; species Orthonyx spaldingii. Next base: position 3,785,585 of record VZTJ01000383.1, read on the forward strand.
GCTTAGTTTCAAACCCCTGATTCATAAGCAACACTGGCTGCATTTTCACAGAGCAGATGGACTATCTGGTTCAGTGTCCTGCTCAGACAGGGCCCACAGAAGATTCAGTGGGAAGAGTACTAGGTGATGTTATGGAGTGGCAATACTTCCCCAATATTCTCTGGGACTTGGTAAGCAGTGATTTTTCTGGCCTAGAGATGATATTTTTGACTATAAATAGTGTTAATGGCTCTTGCTTGTTTGAGTTGTCTAATTGTTTTTGAACCCTTGTAAATTTTTGGCATCCTTAACTTCCTGTAGTAACAAGAGCTCTACAGTTTAATTTTGTGTTATGAGAAAAACCACTGCCTTTGGTTTGTTTTAACCTGCCCACCTGATGACTTCATTTGGTTTTTCCTGTGTTTTGTAGTATGAGAGGTTAGTAATTGTATCCTCTTCTCCTTCTCTCTGAGGCTTGTGATTTTGTAGATGCTTTTCCTGTTTCCTTTTAGTTGTCATTTTTCCAGGCTGAAGAGTCCATATTTATTTAGTCATCCATCAATATATAAGCTGTTTCATACCTTTGATCATCTCTACAGCGTTTCTTTGTACTTTTTCCCATTCTACTGTATGCTTTTTGAGAAGGGAGGAGGGACAGGGGTTTGAACCATCCTCAATATGCAAGAGATGCAACTTTAGTTTACATAGTAGCATAGTAGTGTTTGTGGTTTTGTTCTCTATGCCTTTCCCCATAATTCCTAACACTGAATTTGCTTTTTGAGAGTATTTACATGATGTTTTCATAGAAAAAATCGATTCTAGTTATACTTATAAGGTCTCCTTCCAAATAGAAATAATTAGTTCATAGTTCATCACAGCATAAAACTAGGATTGTGTTTCCCCTTGTACATGACTTCATAGTCATTAAAATGAATGCCACCTACCAATTTAACCTCTGGTTATTCATTATCATTATTAATGTGATGTTTTTTTCCACTTCTCAGTGACTTCCAGTTTTTCACCAGAAGTCTTTGCTTTAATTTTACTCTTTTTTTCTCCAGATCACTTAGAAATATTTGAGAAGTAGAGACAGTAGCACAGATTCTTGTGGGACCCCAGTGGTAATCTCCTTCCATTGTGGTAACTGCCCATTTATTCTAGCTCTGGTTTCATGTGTTTTAACTAGTTATGAAATCCGTGAGATGTTACCCCATACATCCTAAGTTGGCTTATTTTATTTATGAGCATTTTAACTGAAACGAACCTAATTTTCTCACCTGAGAAAAGCTAGCGTGAAAAAGTAATTCTAGGCAAATAGACAAATACAGTTGTTGTTTAGTTCAAAACAGAGGTATTGAAGATCATATTCTTTCAGAGGTTCTGATGAGGAATGAACAAGGCTGTTTACTGAGCACTAATGTGACTTCGATGGAGCTCCTGAATGCTCTTCAGCTTTGTATCTGGTGCAGTTGATGTTTGTTTCAAGGGGCTGGTCTGCAGTAATCCCCTGGTATTTCCCAAAGGCTACATCCCAGTCTCAGCACAGTCCTTTGTGTTTTCACCTACCAGTATGACCTGGCTTTATGGGAAGGATAACAGAGTCCAGCTGCTTCACACAAGGGAAAAATCCTATGAGCTTTAGCATCAGAATGGGTGTTGAAGTCTACGCAGTGGAAGGAGCAGATACAACCCTTGGAGCAGAGTTGAGTCCAGGTGACAGCAACCTGCTCATAACCCATGGGGTGAGCTGGTGGGGTTAGGGAGGAGACACCTGCAGATCATTTCAAAGTTTCTTTGTTCCTTGTCCTTTCTTCCTTTTAAGTTATGTTTTTTGTGGCGTCCTGTACCTAGTAAGGGACAGTGCTGGGAGGCCAGCACCACACACACATCCATGGATCCAGAGCTGAGCAACTGCACATAAAACCACAGTAGCAGAGAGAGGATCATGACATCATTACTAGGACAGAAGAGGGGAGGAGGGTTCAGAAGAGGGAAGCAGCTCTCCCAAGGTTAACCACAAAGCCAGCTTTGGTCCTTGGGTTTCAAGGCCTGAACACTGTGAGCAACATCACAATTGTCACTTTTCCAAGCATTGGTGAAAGGAAAAGAACTGAAAGAGTGAGAATCCTGTAGCAAAAAGTAGCAGGGAGTGAGAGTCATTTATCCAGTGTTGCATTGGGGTACAGTGGAAGCAAAGGAATGAGAAAGAATGGGTGGGATCCATTGAACAAAGAAGTCTAGACAAAGCTGCCTACAGCCAATGACCCATAAGAGCAAAAGTAGCAGTGATGCTCCAAGCAGGGGGAGGCCCAGAGGATGCAAGGTGAAGGTGCTGGATTATTATGTTTCCTGCTGGATTATGATACTCTTCTGTTGCTGAGGAGCTTAGTAATGGAAAGTGGCCTTTCAGTGTTGGGAGCCCTTGTCCTCAGTTTGCTTTGAAAGGGACACATTAGGTTATTTTTAAGGGAGAGTAAATATGGCTGACAGTTGTCTCTGGTCTTGTTTGAAAGACCTTCTGAATATTTTAAGGGTTTGCAATGACAAAGCTTTTGGGGGAAGCAGCAACACATTCAAAGCAAGCCATGATATGTTTAAAGAATCTAGATTGTAAGTTTTGATAGGATCCTGAAGCAAAGAGATCACAGTGAACTCCCTTGCCAAAATCACGACCTACACTCCAAATCGTGACATGAAAGACACAAATTATCTTTTATGTCCCAGTTATGTATGATGTGGATAGGAAATATAGGGGAAGTCTACCCTGGGAATCCAAAGGAAATATTTGGAAGGAGTGGCTGAGAGAAACATGACAGAGATCAACAGACTTGGGAAGCTCTGGCATTGTAGCTTGAAGGTTATATTAGCCAGAGTGTCAGGATTCAGAGGGTCATATGGCATGTGTCTTGTGAGCACAGAATGTGTGAATTGCTGGACCATTGTAGCCTCTTCAGGACACCTCGTGGTCCTGTCAGTCTGCCATCTGCTCTCTGCAAAGCCCCTCAGCCTTGTGTAAAAGTGTGTTGGTGCTGCCTTCTCACCAAGGCTTACAAACTTCAAAGCAAGCCAGTGAGCTTCTGTTAGTACTTATCATGTTGCAGGCCACAGCTGAACTCCTACCATGTAAGCCTGGGTTGTAAGAGCTCCTGTCTCTTTGCAGGAGGCCTTTTGTCCTCTGGGAAAGGCTTGAATTGCTCTGAGGATGAAAGAAATGAGCCTACCTCACTTCCCCCAGGTCTTTTGGATTATAGCTTTATGGAGTCAGTATGTATCCTAGTTGCAACCTCACCCAACCAGTCCTTTATCCTCTCTGGATGTTGTACTGCATGTCTGTTTCTATTTCATTGTCACTGCAGCATGTATGTGCTTAGTGTAAGCCTTGCGTTACTGTATTAAAGCCTCTACAAATCCAAATAAATAATTATCTCATTAGTGATGGGAATCAGCTTTTTTCCTGCTGCTATGCTGCCTGTCTTCAATGCTAATCAGCCACAGATATGTTCCAATTTAGAGTTTTTAGTCTCCTTTCCTTTTTTCTCCTGAAGAGAATGTCTAGTAATATAGTCCCAGCCTGGAATTCAAGAAAGTGCTTAGCAGGAAGCAGTTGGCACATGGCACTTCTAGCAGGTGTTGTGCTTGCTAGAGCCACTTAATGCAAGTTCATAGCTGGCTAAATATTAAGGGATTTTTTGGAAGCAGCAGGCAGGGAGTCCTTACATGCAGAATGGTGAAAACATGATGCTCTTCTTTCCTCAGGGCTCCAGAGAATCATCATTTTGCCTTGGAAGGAGAGATGGAGAACAGTGTGTACAGCAAGGTGACACGGGGTCCTCTGACACATCCCAACTATCAGCTTCAGTTTGCTGTGCAGCAACTTCAGCAGCAGAAACTTCAGTCAAGACAGCTGTTGGAGCAAAACCAAGCATGGCAACAGGTAACTAAGAAAAAATCCTGCCTGGGATGTAGCAGTGCTGTCTGAGTCTTAGATGTTCAGAACAAACCCAGAGACAGTACATATGGCACAAATTTTGTGAAGGAAGTGTCTCTTAAAGTAGGTTGCAACAAAACCAATATTACCTGCGGTGATTTTAATAGCATTTTGATACTGTGCTTCCCAATAACTTGCTCCATTATGTTGACATCTTAAGAACTGGAGGAAATATGAAGAAGGCCTTGTATTACTGATGCTGTGGGTGACACCTAGATGCCAAAGTTGGACTACTGTGTATGGAATAGCATTTCCATTCTGCCTGAGGGATCTTTCAAGGTTATAATGACTTAATTGATACATTTGTTACCTTACTTTGTTATAATGGAGAGAGAGATGTATTCTGAGTGATGTCCAAAAGGCTTCCCTGCTAAAAGGGAGGAAGCCTTTGGGTGAACAAACCTTCATTCAAAACAGCTTGGTCTCCAGTAGCAAGGAGCTGTTTGTTAGCAATCTGGCATGACTGGACTCCCATGAACAGACCTAACACATGGTGGTCTGAACACCCACTCTCCCTCCTGCAAAGCAGATGAGTCAGTAGTCAGGGTCCTTGAGAATAGGTTATAGGCAAATTGCCCTCATCCTTTTCTGGGAGCATCTTGAGGAGAGGCCCTTCTGCTTTTTGCTCCTCGTTTTCCTTCTTTCAAGGCCCTTACTTAGTCACGTAGTTTCCATCCTCAACTTCTCTCACCTACAGTCTTACTCCCACTCCACGCAGGAGGTCTTCCTTTCATCTCTGTCCACGGGGCTCTGGGTGGGCAGATGTGGCTGCTCACGAGCTCAAGAAAGGGCCGTAAACCAGCTTGTGCCTGGGAAGAGGCTGGAGCTGGCCATGGGGCCTGGCTGAGCCCTCTTCTAACTGCTGACATTGAGCTGATGTTATTTTTGGCCTGGGGCAGAGCCATTACTCAGGAGTTTCTGCTAAAATGATTCTTTGTTAAACCTCCTCTCACCCCCACAAACGTCCCCCCTCCTTTCTCTCCCTCCCTGCTCCTTCTGAGCCAAGCGTTTTAGAGTTACTGTACTGAGGTTATTGCCATGCTACAGGGCTCAGGCTGCACTGAATTTGACATTAATGAAGAAAGATACTTGCTGAACATGGGGGCCTTCAGACTTTGTCATGAATAAAATATCATCTTAATACAGTAATTGTCTCTTGGACACTTCCTGTCCAAGATATTGTATGGAGCCAGCCATCCCTCCTCTTCCAGTCACAGTTGCATCGATTCCCTGATGCCTCCCCTGCCAGTCATGGCACTACCCTTGTCTTCCCCTGCACCCTCTCTAGCTTTCTGTCACTGATCTCTTCCTTCTGCTAGTTAGCTTCTCAGACTTCAGTCCTCTAACTTGGCCTTTCTAAGAACTGCCTTCTCTTTTCTGCTGCTTATGCATTCTCTGACCTACATCTTCCCACTCACACTACTTTGACTTCTGCACCACCCTTTCATGCTGACCCTCATTTGTCCTCCCTTTTTAGCTAGAGTTCATGTAGCTTATCCTAGCCTGCGTGGCTTTACCACATTTCCATGTCAGTGTCACCCATGCTACCTATCTCCCATTGCCCACTGTTTCCTTTCTCTTCCTTCCCATGTATTGAGATCTACTCCATCCTTTGTTGTCTTGCTGCTACATTCAAATTTGTCAGTCTCCCCTCAGCAGAAGAAATATATCCCCCAAGATTGAAGGCCTATCACTTGAAAGATAGTGCTTTGGGGAATCTCTCTACTTTGGGGAATGCATGCAGGATATCTCCCAGACTGTTTCATCTGATTGTTCAAGTTCTTGTTATTGTTAGAAGACAGACTAGCCATTGTCAGTAGCTGAAGTACATCTATTAATTAATATATCTTGAGGCACACCCTGAGTGTGGTGTGACCATGCAACATGACTAGATGCCAGGCTTTCCTTCTGTCTCTGGCAAAGGAATTAGTTACATGTATGCCTATATATATGTGATCAAGTAACAGAAGCACCACGATTAATAACACAGGCAAATGCTTCTCCTGTACACGAGCCAATTCAGTATGTTGGAGATGAGATGGATGCACTGGAAAGCCTGGGCTTTTCTTGTCAAGTATTTGTGTTGTAAGAATCCCTCCATCTACCACACAGTAGATCTGTCGTATCATGTGTGTTAACATGAAGGCTTGTTGTGTGCTTTGTTGCAGCACCCACTCTTGGTTGAGCACTTTCCAGACACTTAAGAATGATGATGATTTCTCTAGGCATTTAGCAATTTGCAGAATAGCAAATACTGTGTGGGTGGAGGAAGAGGAATAATAACAAACAGTTTTCACTCATTGTATGCAGAAGTTAGTTCACACAGTGTAGTACGGTAGAAATAGACCTTTGATGCCAGAATAGATACTTCATTACTTGGACAAAAAGAAAAACACCAAACTGACTGGATGAGAATCTAACAAACAAATAGGTGGAGTGATATGGACCAGGAACAGAGACAGTACAGACCTTGAGAAAGGAAAACAAAAATAGAAAGGGGAAGAGCTTGAAAGTAGAGACAAGAAGCTTAAATCTGGTATCAGTAAAATCAAGGAACAAGAATTACAAAATCCAACCAAAAGACAAGAAAAACAGGCTTATAGCAGTATTTTTAATGTTTAAAGGAGGCTTCATGTGACACGTTATGACCTAGATGTTATTATCACTGCTGCAGTTGGCAAGACAGTTAATATACCATCATTGTTTATTTTCTAATTGTTTCCTGTACTGGAAAGATGCCATTAGCTGTTAGAGAGGTTCCTTCTTTGTGTGGCTATGTTCTGTCTGCTTAGCCTAACATCTACTGGGTTTAAAATTTTATGCCAAACATTTCACATGGGAAAAAAAGCTAAATTAAAACAAGGGAAGTACAACTGTATGGTGGAATGATCCCTGTCAGTCTTGCTTACTTCAAAAAGGCTCATGTTAAACAAGACATGAATCATGTTAATAAGTTGTGTGGGCAGTTATGTGATCACATTTTCAATCACAAGTTTAAGTAGATTTTATGCTGTAGAACATTCGCCTAAGTTAATCTTAAATAATTCTCCTCTCAGTCATTTAAAAATTGTATGTCCCCTGAAATATTCCTCATTTTATGAAGTTCAGCAAATTTTTGTCTTTTAGTATTTGTTATTCTCTTCTGACATACTTACCATTTATTTAGGTCTGATTGCAAATGCTGAGTACTGCGAATAATATTCGTGGTATTCCTAGAACTACATTATTCCTGCCTGAGGATACAGGCCCTCTTCAAATGCAGCCTTGAACATAATTAAACTATGTTCTAAACTGTTATATATGGAACTGCTGTCAGATTTGCAGTATCTCTTTTCCTTCAGTTTCTTGTTCATTCTAGTTTTGCAGCTTTCTCCTTCAAATTGTTTTCCCACTAAATGTGCTAACTGCCATTTTTCCTATTTGAGTCTTGTGATACTGATGAGTCAAAATCTCAGTGTAAGTAAAACAGAACAACCATTCTGAAAGCAGTAGTCTGAGTTGATTTATACCAGCTGAAATTTTGTCCCCATGTTTCTGATCCTGTCACTATTATTAGAATTATGGGAACGCCCAGATGTATTAACTATCTTTCCAATGCAATGATACAACCCAATCCTTGCCCCAGAGAGCTAGCAGTACCAAGAGAAAAATAAAACAGAAGGCACCAAGTCAACTGAATTTAGTGTATTTTTTTTCTTACTCTGAAGAATTTACCAAGGAGAACATGGTTTAGGACAGTCTCTGCATACCATGAGCTTGCTCTTTTTTAAGACACCAAGATACTCCTGTTAGTGCAGTTTAACACTATGGTAGTTAATAGCACATTTTGAGCCTGCTCTTTATTGCCACTTTGTGAATTTTCAATTCAACCGATTGTTGTATCCAAACTGATTTAACTGAATGTGTTAATATGTATTCAAAAGAATTTCCACTAAACAATTTATATGACTGGAAAGGTCTTCCAAGTCTATTAATGCTCTGTATTTTTGCAATGTTATCTGAAACATAATTGCTTTTCTAAAAGTGGTGGGTTATATTTTGTGGGTTTGCTTTCTTTTTTTTAACTTAAAACCTCGTTATTTTTTATTGCTTATAAACATCTCAGTTTGCAGCGCCAGGGATTTGGAACTAGCTGCACGGATCTTTATGCAATACATGTGTGTGTGCATCTGTCAGTTCTCATAGACTGCTGAGTCTCTCATCTTTTTCAGACTTGCTGATCCAATTGAATGTGAATGACTGTGGGATTGAAATCTCACAGCTATATTTCATACAAATTTCATTAAAATCAAGAGCTGTATTTCTGGGAAGGGGATTCGACTACTGTTCCCATTAAGGCAAAGGCTGCAGCATGGGACCACTCCTAATTAGACAGCACAAAATCAACACAAGAATGCCCAGACCCATGAAGGGAGGCATAATTTGGGGTATGCTTTATATTAGAAACTGTAAGACAGATTCACAGGAAATGAGCTTCATTACCTCTTCTGGTCACACGATGAACATGTTTTTGCTTGCAACATTTGTTCCATTACTATGCTAGGGATGGGTGTTAGATACAGGGATGGTAAGTGCCAGGAACATTCTTTCTGTTTTTGAAGATCATTAATGTATCTGCTTTTCTTCAAAGTACTACAGTGCTTTTAATCACTAACAACCCAAACTTAGCTGCTACTGACTCTTAAACGTTCATTGTCCTTACTGACAAGGTGTACACATTGAGATTTTCTAATTCAAAACTACTCTTTCTTTTGTACAGATAATACTTTATTTATGGTGTTCCTATTGTAGATGTGGGAGCAAGGAGATATTGCTTCAGTCTGTGACTTGGGGAAAAGCACTTTCTCTGTTAGTGCTAACTTTCTTCATGGGCAAGACAAGGGTTAATGCTATTCCACCTCCCCAGAAAATTGTGCGCAAGATTTAACTCACTGATCATTTACAGAAATTTTAGCTAAAACGTCTCATGGCTTTTTTTAGTATTTTTCAGATTTGTAGCCCTAAAGACTTGTTAGGGTAACAAATATTTCCTCAACATCAAGTTAAATCTGCAAGCCTGAGAACTGTAATTGAAAGTTTTTCACTTGGAGCAGCAATAGTTGTAGGGTGCTACCTGCTTCAGGACTGCATCTGTCAGGGTTTGTCTAGGCTTCTGTTCTCCCTAGACCGTTAGCCTTCAGAATCCTGAGGGATAAGGTCTGTCTCCTGTGTTTTGGATGTGCTGCAAACTCTTCCCAACCCTTCCTTTGTGTGGTTAGGCTCTGCTCTCCCTGCCTGTCCTCTTTATTTGCACAGTAGGTTCTCCTGGTTTCCTGTCCTGTCCCCATGGAGTTCCCAGCAGGGTAGTATACTTTGTAGCCGAATCCAGAAGCCATGGTCCTTGTCAGCTTCCAGTCTCCCTATCCTTGGCTGGAAGGCAGCCAGAATCTCAGCACAGTGTGGGGACAAAGGCCTTTTCGGAAGCCTGTAACCCCTAAGAAAAACATCCATGACCTTTCTTTAGGCAGGTTTCAGCACAGTTTTTGCTGATCAGACTTTGTTAGAGCATCCGTGCTTGCTGTTTCTTCAGAGTCATGGACCTCCTTGCCAGTGCATATTAACACAGGGAAAGGGTTATGACTGTATGCATTGTGGACTTCAGGATCTTAGTGATTTTAGTAACAAGAAAAAGAACTTACAGGAAAAATACATAATATCAAAAGAACTTATAGGAAAGATGTATAATATCATTTCACAGTGAAATATCACTGCTGAATAAGAAGTGGGTGCAGTGATTTGAGGGTCTCCATCCCAACCCTACGATGTGCCAGGCTCTGAGATGCAAGAGACTAAACCAAGTTCCATTTTAGTTTGTTTTTCTGGGGAGAGGTTGGGGTGTGACTGCTATTTTCCAGACTTCTGCACTTGTACGAGCTTCCTAATTCAAAATCTGGAAGCTGCAATCAAGGTAGAGCTTCAGGGAAGGGAGAGGTTAAGAAGGATTGGGAGCTCAAGGGCGTCTTGTCAGTGAGCTCTAGTTAGGAAACAGGCCTGTTTTGGCTCTTGCACTTCCTTTTCTCCCTAGAGCTCTGCCTGTCAGAAACGCCTTCCCACACACCACTGCTCTGCCATTTGCCAGAGAATTGCGGGGGAGAGGGGCTTTTCCTGTCTGAGTGCTGAGACTCAGCCAGCTCTCAGACTGTGGTTTTCTCTGGAGCCTGGAGCCCATTTGCTGTGGCTTTGTGTATTTTCCACCCGAGGAGAAACTAAGGACAAACTCAGTGAAGGGCACTGCTCCCAGGGTCACACTGAGGGCTCAGCTCTTCCCCTTATCTCCTATCACTGACCTCTAGATGCCAAATTACAAGGTTACAGTATTGCCTTTGTGCTGGGAATCTGACTGACTTCGAGGAAAGACAAAGCACAACTCTCAGCAGGTTGCTCCTTTCTGAAGAGAGTTTAGCAGTCAGCAGAGCTCCCACAGGGGAAACATTCTCCACTCCCTACTTTGCCAGTCCACTGCTCAGTTCTCCAGTGCCTCATAACATGCAGATCCTTTTGTTCCCTGTGTCAAATCTCCAACATGCTTATTCTCCCACATGCTATAGGAATAGAAATATTTTCTGTTCCCTGATATTACTGGGGATTTCCTTTTTGTCAGTGGTGGACTTTTGTCAGTGGAGTTCCTTTTTCAGAAGAAGGTACCCTAGAACTTTTCTGTTATTCCAAGCACCCACACAGTTAGACCAAATAAGTGACATTGTATCATCTTCCTCATAACCCTTCTCCCATAACCTTTCTCTTTCCTAGAACTGTGTCTCAATCCCACCTCCCACATAAAGAATAATTTAGCAAGATAATGCAGAAAGTCGATGCAATAAAATCTTTACTTTGTGGATGGAAGCCCACTGCAAGATTAGATTGAGGGTTAGGCCCTTGTTTTTTAAGCCAGAATAGTAGAATTCTGTGGCAGTAGTGAGGTTGTCTACCTTCCTAGAAGCTAGTTCTGGCTTCCAAGGGCAGAAAATTCTGCTCTAAAAACTACTTCACTAGCTTAACAACTTAACTCTTTATGTGTGGGACTTTCCCTGTAGCCCTGGGATTGCCTTCACCAGGCAGATATTATTCCTCACAGAAATGTCGCTGACCTCAATCAGCATTCTCGGTAATGTTCACAGAGGTAGTCACCAATTACTATGGGATTTTTTTCTTTTTTTCTTTTTTTTATCCAGGCTGTTTTTGCCAACTACTCACAGTCCAGCACCAGTCATATATCTATGCCAGCTGGCTCTGATGCCCGCAAGACATCAAGTGCCACTTCTAGTGTCCAGAAGGCAGCCAGTTTGCATAAAGTGATGCCATCCCAGAGTACAGCTCCTCAGCTGATCCCAAAGCCTCCAACAAACCACAGACAGGCAGTGATCAGAAAGGCTGCAGCCCAGAGGATTGCCAAGTAAGTTTTATCTCTTCTATCCACAATAGGGAGTTGGTACTGGTTCCCTTGAAAATGAATATTGGAGAATAAACTGACTCTGGGAGATCTTTTTGGCTGTGCTGTCCAGGATAAATCTTAGAATAACCTGAAGTGTACGTACTGAAATAAGCATTGCACTGTGTTGCAGTTGTGTGTTTCACAAGGGTATGGAAGGTAACATCATACAAATGTAAGGACATAGGAACTGTCAGATTGATCCCAGAGAGGGACTCAATAATGTAAATACAGGTTGCTAGTGGCATTTTAGATGCCCAGAGCTATTCCACCTGACCTCCAGCTGCTGTTCCAGATGAGTTCAGGTCTTCTGTAGATCTTGTGTTGTATCTGTCAGTCCCATGCAGATGTCCCAAATAACTTGAGAGCACCAATTGTGGTACATCTATGTCTAGGCACTTGAGTCACTCCCTCAGTCTAATGTTAAATGGGGACTAGAATATGGTGGGTCAGAAGAGGATGCCAAAAAAAAAGCCAAAACAAAGCAACGAAGCAATCCAATACCTTTAACGAGATAATCTGCCTTGAGCCAAGTTTTCCCATAAATTTGACACACAATGTTGGATTTAGGCCTTCAAACACAAGTGTTTATTTCATTTGAAATGTTTGTATTGTGCCTGATGTAATGATAGCTTTTCTCATTAACTGTAGAAATCCTTCTTTTAACTTTTAGTAAGCTTTTAGTTATATTGTGCTTGCTAGTCTAAGGTAAGTGAATGAATTTGACAGTTATCTTTAAAAACAAACAAAAATATTCACCATGAAATGTTGCTTACTGATTGTGAGTTTCCTTCCTATCCATTTCTTGGTATGTCTTCTCTTTTGTGCATTATGAGAAAATGTGAGCAAAATTCTGGGTTTTCAGCTTCCTCAACTCTCTGTTTATCTCCTCTTAAATGGCAGAACTGCTTTAGTCTAAATCTTTCATCAGGTTTTTCCTCATATATCCTTGGACTTGTTTCATCCTGAAAAATTGCTTTCATAACTTCTTTCCTTGTACCTACTCTACGGCCAGAAGAGTTGTAAAGCTTTCAGAGCAAGCTTCTGTGAGGTTTCCTGATTCTGTTTTCACTTCCTGTGTAAAGAGAGAAGTTTTAGTTCTGGATTACTGATGAAAGACACCTTATGAAGATGCAGTCAATGTGTGTGAATCAAATCTGGAACTGCAAAGCATATTTAAGGAACCTGGACAGAACTGCTTTGGGGAAGTTTGTATATTTCCTGCCTATACTCTTGCTATCTTGAGAGCTAACACACAGAATTAATCCCCCAAAACTATTTAAAAAGAAAACAAGATGTTAGTAAATTTTGTCAACTCAGCAAATGCAGATGTGAGCATCAGGCCTGGCAGGTATGTTCTGGTAGGTTTGCTATCTGATTTCTTTCATGTTAGTTGGCTCTTGTTAGTACAGGTGACAGGCTGTGTCAGTGGGTTTCTCTGCTGGGCAGCAGGGATGTGTATTTGAAGATGCCGGTGTGCTGTGCTCACTTCTTGGCAAAGGAAATGTTTATCCTTGTGAGATGGAATTGCAGCTCCTTGGACAGACTTTACTTTGCTGCATTTTTGTGGTTTCTGCTCTGTGACAGGCAGGAGTGTGGGAAAACCGGAAAAAGTTCAGCACCAAAAATGCACAGAAGGGGGAAAAAAAGCAAAAGATTCCTTCAGAATTTCAGAAAACTAATCCAAGTATTGAAGGCTGCAAGGAGCCACTCCGGAAATATTTTCCAAGTTGCCTTTCAGTCTCCAGCACAAGGCTCCAAACCCATTCTTGCCATTCATGGGATCTTGCAGTAACATTTTTTCACTTACATGGAAAACAGCAGTGCCTAGCTATATTTCCAGCAGACAGAGAGCTGATCGTTTAAAAATTGCTATATCTCAGACTAATTTAATCCATTCATTGTTGTTAGGAAAAGACCAGATACACGTCTACAGAGGGGAGTGAATGGAGAAAAGCCTCTGTGTCAAAGGAATATAGACAAGAGAAGAAAAAGATGTCTTGCATGCCCCAACCTGTTTTCTACAGTCCCTGATAATTTTGGACAAAGTATTCTTGGACACGTTGTGTAGTCTGCTTTCAAAAAAGTCCAGTGGTAGAAACTCTACTGTGTGCTATAAAAGTCTATTTAAGAACCTAGACAACTTTTTTATCAGCAAGTTTCTCCTGACATGCCATCTGAATTTTTCCTTTGTTTCAGCCTGTTGAACCTTGTTCATCCTTCCTGAACCCTAAGCACTTTCTCATGTAAATACATTGAATCTTTTGAATACTGTTTTACTTCTTGGAGTAACTTAATTTTGCTTAGACTTGTTGAGGTTTCGTTAACCTCAGATAGTAGTTCTACCTGCCAAGTCCTTAATTGTGTTGAATTTACTGTATTTTCTTCAGTTTGTCAGAGTGCTTGGACTGTGGCACCCAAAATTGTACTTTTCTGTTGTGGGTCTACCATATCCTTAGGTTTTGACATGGCAAACATCTCTCTCCAGAACATCTTTTTGGCTGCTTCATTTGTCTGTCAGGTGACTTTTGATTTGCTGCCTTCTCTCACCCCCTGATACTTCTTGGCTGTCTTCCTCATCTCTTCCCTCAAATAGGATCTCAGGGCTATGTATTATTTCTACAAGACTCACTGAAACTAATCCCATTCTGTTGTTAAAGCTCTCATGTCTCTTTTTCTCCCCCCATATATTTCAGTAAGCCAGACTTTATTTCTATTTGCTCTTGCACTGCCTGGCTTATGTTTCACATCTTAATAAAGATCGTATTTTTAAAGTTGTTTCTAGAATTTCTCCAGAGAAAGAACTGTGATGACAAAACTAAAATCAACTTTGTCTCTTTGACCTATCTCCTCCTTGCATGCATTATCAATTCTCTCCCAACCAGTACACATGGCTTCCAGAATAGGAAGAAACAAGAAGTAGAAAAACTCAACTACAACCAGAATTAGATGCTAAAGATGAACATTACTGACTAATTCAAAAACTATCTAGTAACTTGGACACCTCCCTGGTTGAAACATAAAGGAAAAAAGTAATGGAACAGCCAGGCAATTCAGTCTTGTCTTTTCAGTTCCTGGCTTCTCTTGTTTTTGTAAAAGGTGGTAGGTTGACTTTATAATGGATTGTGTCCAAAGCAGACTCCTTGCTTAAACTAACAGAGTGGAAAACTGGGGCCCATATTAAGGTGTGGAAAAAGACTAACTGGGAGAAATGGTTTACTATGCAGTTCTATGCTGAAATATAGTCCCATGAAATGGTCTCACGGGGCTCCATAGTTTTGATTAAATGTACTTGTATCACTAATAGATAGCTTTTGAACAGCTAACACAACAAGCTTTTTTTTCTTGCCCAGAGTCAGACTTGGTCTTTCCCACTGCTCATGTTGCCACTACTATTGACAGGTCTGTGAACTATGAAGAGATCTGCTGATATTTTGAGATAGACATCACAGATACAGTATTCATAAGCCATGGAATGAGGCAGATGTCCCTGGAAGCAGTATTTGGTGTATGGAATCTTCACATTACATATGACAGCATGCAAAATAGAAAAATATATTAGCTCAACTGTTCACCAGAGTGAGCTGGTACAGGTGTTAGATGAAAAATCTTCCTGCTTTTAGGAATGACTAAGTCATGATACATACACTTTTCTGTGCTATCACGCACATAGTAACTTTTCAGAAACCTTCTCTCTGTGACAGCATCAAGAAGAGCAAGGCTTTGAACAACCTGTGAACAGAACCATCAGTCAAAGAAAACATCTCAGAAAAATTGATCTGTCAGTATTAGACCACTGTATGTAAAGAGAGGAAATGCTAGGTAGAGAAAAGGAGCACATTGTTCAGAGACAGACCAAGAAGATCACCAAGTTTACCAGCAGTAGACTGGAACATTACAAGCTATTGGGGATAGCATGGCATAATTTCTTTTACTGAATATCTCTGTAAATGTCATAACAACTCTATTCAGGAAGCCTTTTGAAATAAATATTCCTTTCAAGTCTCACCACCACAGCACAAAAATCTTTCTATCTTGTTCTCTCTTGTTTTACATGGTGCTAGCAGTAGAAGAACCAAAGTTCTCTATTGTAACTAGTACAGAAATAGGGTAGAGGGGATGCATTTCTCCAGGGTTCAGGAAATCTATCTCAGAGTGGGAAGAAGTCCTGACTGCAGTTGGACAGAGAAGTAGCCAGCTTTTCCAGGATGCACTGGCCAAGCCTAGCAATGTGCCAAAAGTAGATGATGATCACAGAGCAAGCCCTGTAAAACACTATGGTTGTGTTTTGTATCCTGTCTTGCCCATGCATGAAGTGTCTTAAGTGAGCTGGGTACATCACCCATATAAACTGAGTGCCCACTGGAAAGAGGAGAGACAGCAGAACACACATGTAACACTTACTGGAACCTCTTTGACTGTTTTGGTGCTGCTGTACTGCAGCACGCTTGTTTTTTCAGCTCCCGAATATCTGGGTTAATGAGGCTGCCTGACCCTTAGACATTTTTGGCAGTAAAAGCAGTGCATCTGAGAGCCATGCCTTGCTTTAACACCCTGACACAGCTGGGCTCACCAGACCTGCAGCTCGTAGCCCTTGGCCAGCCTCAGATCATACACACAGATATGCATGCAGGAGTACCCTGCCCAAGAACAACAAAGAGGAGCAAGCCTCCCTGGCCCTGGGTCTTTACATCTGTTGCTGTCCTCTTGTCAAACCTGGGCTTTTTGTGATGTGAATATGTTTGTATCAGTTCTGTCGGGTTCCACCGGACCTTTAGATGCATCTGTTGCATCCCAGAAATAAGTTGTTAAAATAAAGGTGTTCAAAATTCAATGAAAAAATTGATTCTCTTTCATCTGTGGAACAGAATTTGCAGTCCAAGGCTGGGCAGCGTAGGGCTGGTCTAGCACCTAAATTAAGGAAGCCAGTATCGGTTTCAAGGAGGAGTTAGCTGTATAGGAGCTAGAAAAGGGCAATGACAGATATTTGAATGGAGGGGACAGATGGGACAGTGTTTTTGTTAGTATTGAAGAAATGGAGAACATAACAACGGATTGCATTGGAGAAGTGGAAGCAAAAACAGCACAGACATTAAAAGTAGGAAACTGAGAAAAGACAGTAGGATTTCAGCCGACCCAGGGAGGAAGAAAATGGAAAGGGATTAGCTCAGTTTTAACAGTGAATATGTTCTGGCACTGAAGCTTCCATCAGGACAGCACAGAGAGTGAGGGAGTGAGCTTAGTGTGGTGGGAGATCCCAGGAGCAGAGCTGAGAATGAGCTCTCAAAGTGAAGTGACTGTTGAAACTGCAAGAATCAAGGTAGATTGTGGGTAGGCAGAGAAGAAGGGCAAGTCTGTAGAGATAAAGAAGTTCTCTGAACAATAAAGTAGAAGAGTGACTGTTCCCTGTTTTGCTTTTTTGTTGTACTTACTGGCATACTTGATTACTCTTTGAACTGCTAGTCTTGCATTCTGCCTACAGAAAGGTGAGCTGAATTTGACTGTCAGTTGTGCTGTGTTAACAAAGTGGACAAGCTAATTATGAGCATGGAACCTCTATGTAAGAAGCATAAAGATCCATCTGGATTCTCAGCTTCCAGGACTGTGCAATATCAGCATAAAAAACCCCCCAAGTACAGATCCAAAATTCTCTCCAAGAGACAATAAATGTAGAAACAGGCACCTCATTTCACAATATATTTCCAGTTAAGGCTGACTGAAGTAAGGGATTGTGGTATGCAAATGTATCTGCATCCCTCTCCCTTCATGTACGGACTCCAATTTATTTCACTGAAATCAAGCTGCGATAAAATTCAGGAGTCCCTCACAGACCTTTTAGCTGTCAGGAACACCTGGGTTACTGGCAACTTGCTGACCTTGAAATCTGGAAGCAAAAGGTTTCAGATAAAACCATAGAAACTGCACGTCTGTGTCTGTTAGTTGTGAGGGTATCCCATGGGGATTGGAGATTACAGTGCTCTTCTGGGGAAGAGCTGACAGCAGCTGTAATGCTGTAGAGCTGAACTGTACTCACTGCAGAGTGAAGAAAGAGACGAGTGTATGCACAGAAGTCTGAAGTGATCAGAAATGAGTTGGGCAGAAAGGCAGAAAAGCAAGGAAGAATAAGGGAGGAGAGGGCAAACCAGGAATAGATGGATAATTGTATAGATTTTTAAAGACAGAATAGGTGCTTGCAGCTGTGTAGCTTGCCCTGACAGAATAGGTGCTTGCAGCTGTGTAGCTTGCCCTTCCCTTGTGAGCAGACCCAATTTTTGTGTAGGAGAACATGGTCTCAGTTTGGTAATGAATATTTTTAAGTTAAAGTAAGTGCAGTTGTAGTCTACAGAATATAGTTTTGCTGTAACTCAAGTGCTGAAGTCAATGCAGAAGGATTTGCATAAAGTGTCTGATAGGAATGGCACTGGATTACTGGAAATTAGATGCATCCCTTGTGTTTCAGTTTCTAAGATAAGTGAGAAATCTTGGCTAAATGAGCTCTCTCTGCTGAGGCAAGATGCAAAGACTTAACTCTTGAATTTAGCATGTTTTGACAGCACGTGCATTTCTGTGCAGCACTTGCTTAATCACTTTAATTCAAATCATTGGACTAAGATGACCATAGCATTAGTAGTTGAGATGTATATTGGTGGTCCAATACAATTTACTATCTTCTTTATTCTCCAGAATCAGCTTCAAGGCATGTGAGATAATAAAGTGTTTTAGTCACATTGAGGTTTTCCTGGTGGCTTGACTGTTCATCTGTCTTGCTTTGCTTTTTTGGAGTTGGTTGCTGTCACTGCCTTTTTTATACCATATTCAGGCACAGTTTCATGGTTACAATCCCAGTGAGATTATGTAAACTAGGGGAATTCTCAGGTTCTTGTTTGAGACTTTTATTCTTCCTTGCTATATCACTTCTTATCTCTGTCTGATTTTATGGGTTTACCTCTTAGGGTGACCTCCACTGAAAAGCAACTGAATGGGTTCCAGAATAGCCTTCACAGTGCTGCATCCTGTGAGCCAGGGACATGTTCCACAGGTGAGTGACAGTGCCAAAGACCGTGAAAGTGGGGGTGGGAATGCTGTGATGCTTTCATCTTTTTCAAGAACTGGCAGGGAAAAAACTTTCTCAGCAAGAAGAAACACAGCTGCCTCCTCTGCATGTAGCGGTTCCTAGGTAACAGTCTGGGTTCAGCTGTGCAGGGAATTTATACCCCCTGGGATTAAAAAGACTAAACAGAAGGGAGCAAAGGCTGAATTTCATAGAGAAGACCCCTTAAAGTGTGGCTGGGGGGAAGAAAAGCACCTTGGCTAAAATGGTTACTTTTTCCTTTAGACTTTGGCTCAAGATGCTCTGTTGTTTAAGCTTGGCCTGTAATAAAGGACCAGGACATTCTTTACATTTTTCTTTGGTCTTGCAGAAATGCCTCTTAGTTCATAAGACATAGCTGAGATTTGTGAATCAGCTGCATAATGAAGTGAATCAGTAGAGGTGAAAGTATCTGACAGAAAATCACTGAGAGTTACAGAATCAAATCTTCGTCATTCCCTAGTAGATAAGTAATTTGAACAGGTTTATCTGCTGTTAAGTTCTCAGCGAATGAGGACCCAATCAATTTTTCATTGATGCAGATCTATTGACAGGTAGAGCATAGTCTTGATAAATCCATACTACCCATGGCTCACAGTAACTTGTGATAGTGCTGTAATGGAATATATGGACAGATACATTCCAGAATGCTTTGAAAAATTATGTTTCTGACCTTGTGTTTTGTAGTGAAACTGTGAAAACATGACTTGAGTGTCACTAATGCAGTGATCTCTGTGTTTTCAGAGGCTGAAAGAAAAGTTTGTGGAGGGGTGAACTACCCAGTTCATCTCTTGGATATTTATCTCTGAAACTTAAAAGATGACATTTCCATTATTAATGTCAGTGATTTTTTTTGCTGATCCTCTAGCACAAACATTCAGCTAATGCACTTAACGTACAGTTCCAAACTGCCTCCCACACTTTACCACCTGCCAAAAACTCCAGTTATCCTACCAGAAATTTTATAGGGTGAATGGCCATAGTCAATATAAAACACCCTGTGGTATATTGGAACATGACAGTGTACTCTGGCATATAATGGGACTATCAAAATAAATAAAATTATGTCAACCTTGTGGTATATGTATAGCTGAATCAAAAGTTTTGGTCTACTTTATAGTGCAATTCAAGTTTTTAGTACAGTATATAAAGCAAGGTTATAGGTAAATTTAAAAGTAAATGTAAAAATTAAGTTCTCAATATATTGACCAAACTGGTTTGTTGAGCGGACTTACATGAAGGTGTTTGTGTGCTGAATCTGCCTTCTTTTTTACATTTTCAAGAGCACTGTTGCCACCCTGTAATTTTAACCTTCCCAAGAGAATCTCTCCATCTCCTTTGGATACTGTTGTTGTTATGTGTGTCCATGATAACTGTAGGTATCATTTTGCTATCCTTCCCCTTTTCTGTGAATATTTACACAGTGCATGCATGAGGATGGTTGATAGTCTTAATGATGGAACGCAACAGCTAGAGCTGGAGATATAATACAGGCTAGATAACAACTAGAGTTCAGGGTAGTCACTTCTCTGTGAATACTTGTAATCCAGTGAGAACTGAGAACTTCAACTCATGTTTCTTTCTGTAGAACTGGTCTAGCTGCATTGTGCTAAACTACCCTCTTTGAAGCTGAAACAAAGGCTTAGCCTGCTATTTAGCTAAGAGTATCAGGTCTTAGGTAAAGCCCAAATTTGACTAGGGGAAGGCTAGTAGAACCATGGTGGGTGGGTCAATGAAAGCTTCCTTGCTGCTAAAAGAGGTGCATAGCTCCAAGAACAGTGCTAAATATTGCTGTGATTAAACTAACTAGAGCAAAATGTTTGTTCTCGGAAACCGGGGAATGATACTTTCTTCAGCTTTGCACCAAGCCACTGGTATGCATCAGAGGCTGCTGTGCCCAGTTTATGTGTCTCAGAAACGACTCTGGTCCTTGCTGCAGGAACAGCTGTTTTTCTTCTTCACTCTCTCCATTGATTGCTTACACTAGGGCCCCGATTTCCCCTCAGCAGCAGTTTACTTGGGGTTACTGTTTCACATGTATTTAGTATCGTAGATGCCAACTAGAGAGGTTGGACACACAAGTCATAAAACAAATCACAGAATAAACTGCAAGCATTTAAAGACAGAAGGCTGTGAAAAAGCTGCAGATATAAAAGAGGAATCAGGCAGCACCTCTGTATAAACACATACACACAAATATTCAAAAACATCTGAGAAGCTTGAATGGGTCTTCTCCTCTAACAGCCTATCTGAGCATAGTTATGGGCCTCTGTGGAGAAAAAGCATAAAGGTGTCACAAGTGATCTTACCTCAAGCCAGGATGATGCTCAGTGAAAAGTCAGGCAGTATGGAAACCTTTTAACTAGATTGTCCAGAAGACAGTTCATTAGTGATTGGTGCTGCAACTGTAGAATAGCAGTTGTAGACACTGTTGTGCAGTGGGCTCAGACTCTTGAGAACAGATCCTTTGAAATAAAAGGGAAAATAAAAATCATCATTTCTGCAAAGTAGCTCAGGATTCTGAAACAGCCACCAGTACAGTGAAAGTAGCCTCATCCTCATTTCATAGAAAGCAGAAGTTGTGTGAGCTATCTGTCGCTGGTGTAATGAGAGAGAAGGCAGAGACCCTCATGACTCCATACAGATAGGAAGCTAAATTTGCCAGATAACAGTTGGGGGTTATTTGTAGTATCTGAAGAGACAGGTTATTATCAAAATTTGTGAAAGTTTAGCAAAATTTATTTTGATAAAGAAACACTAAGAATTGCCACCCATAAGGAACATTCGAAATCCTTATGACCTGATTTTTCACTGAAGTTAAACACACAGCCACTAGTGAGTTTCTGAAAATACAGCCATTATCACATTGCTCTTTTTATTATGTGTTACTTTGAGTGTCCCTCAGCATTACACTGATTGTTTCCTGTTTCATAGAATTTAGCAACTCAATTAGTAGTATTGAAACAGGGTGATTTTGAATTAAGGAACCAGTTCTCTTTTCAAAGTCTTCTTCAGAATATAGCTTGCTGAGTAATGGCTAAGATAAGTACTGTGGTTGGCTATTCAGGTACAGGTTGTCTTTAGGAGGCTGTGCTTGATATGTGGAGTCTGGATATGTGCTTGAGTTCAAATGATGGTCAGGTTGGTAATTTTTGTTTTACTGTATATTTTAAGAACATAAGGTGTATGGAGACATTTTGCCATGCTTTGCTGGTTTATTTTCCATTCCTCTCTAGTGACATTAGGTAAATAGTATGTGAATTTGTTTTTTTGAGAAATTGAAGATGTAGATAAAAAAGATGTCATTTTTCCACCACAATTTAGCTTTTGAACAAGCTGGCAAGAAACATCAAGGAATTTTTGTAGTTATGTGTCTATCTCAAAATTAATTTTATTTTTTTTTCGTTTTTGAAAATGCTAACACAAAGGAGGCTTTAGGGAGACTAGAGGATGAAGAAAACTTTATGAAAATATAGCCGCACAGTCCCCAGCAGTTTCTCTGTTCCTGAACTGGACTCTTGTCTGCAAGAGCCTGGAGACAGGAACAATCTGAAATAGATAACCCCTCAGTGCAGTTGTAGAGTAGACGCTCAAGTTGATTTTATTTGGTTTGGTTTCATTTCCAAAGGTAAGAGCAACTGTTGAGTTGCTGTATGAGTGACACCTGTGTTCTGTAGGCTTTTCTCCTTTATTTGCTTCCAGCTTCTTGAGAGTTTTTTAACATTTTTATTTTAAAAGCTTCAGAAGACAGAACACCTTTGGGGTTCTGTTTTGCTATGACAAAAACATAATGTGCTAATAAACTATATAATTACAAACAAATATGAATCATGATTAAAACTGGGCAAGACTGACACCTGGCTCCAAACTTGAGAGGACCTTCATCTTTCCATAATTAGACTGTTTAACAACAATGCAGTTTTATTGTGCTGATGTTTATATCACTAGTGTTCACATAACTTTTCCACTGTGTCTGCTGAGAGGAGAAAAAACCATTAGAATTAGGGGAGGTAAAAATTAATAATATGCATTTCAAGTTTGACAGCAGTGAAGACCGCTAGTTCATGCAAAGTCTCGGATCTCTACCTAGTCCAGTTGAAAACACGAGTCCAAAATGAATTTATTTGTATTTTACTTCTCTTAAGAATACTTGATACATAAAGTGTCAAAACTCAATCTGAAACTGGGATGAAATTTCTTGAGCTAGTTGGTATAGACTTGATTTTATTCCCCATGATTCTCAGTTCTGTATCTGAGCTTAGTTGCAGGGTGATGAACAGTTGTCTGTTTATTTTGGACATTCACCTGCCCCCATATCTGCATGAATGCCAAGTCCTGAAAGTATGCAACTCTTTGAAATAAAGTGTGTTATCATCTGTAAGGGCTTAAAACTGGATCCTGAACTGCCAAGAGACTAGTTGAAGAATATGGGGATTAATAAAATGGTTTGGATCTAATCCATGTAGAAGGCAGGCTGCTATTCTTCATTTTCTAGTGATATCCTTCTTGAGGCTAAGGTGGAGAGCAGTCTCTGAATGCCACCCAAATATGATGAATGTGCAAGCGGTGTGGTCCAGTATGGAGCAATGACTGGAGTCTGCTTGTAAACTGGTGACCCTAACGAGCACTTCCGTACTTACTCTTCTCACCATCTAGCATGCTCCAGATTTTTTCATTTTACAGAAAATCTACAAGTGGATTGTTTATTTCTGAAGTTTTTTGTATCCAAGATTATTGTATGGACCTTCAAAACAAGGTCATGTTACTATTATGTCGTGTTATTGAAGACCTGAAATTAGAGTTAGCATTGGAGGTGCTAAGCCTTTACTGGCTGTTGTCTACCCACTGCTTGAACATTATTCTTGAAATGCAGCCTCTTTAGATTCTTTTAGCAGGTATGCAAAAGTACAAGCTTCAAAACTGTCCTGGTCCAGGGGGGAAAAATGTAAGTAAACACAGGAGGCATATAAACAAGACACATACAATCACTTCATATTTTTGCCAGATCTAAACAAACAAAAAAAAAAAGTGAAATTTGGAGATTCTTTTATCAACCAGAATCTCTCAACTTTCTTGGAGCATAAAGGGTGGGAATGGGATATAAAATGTACTGTTAACACTGTGCATGGCCTGTATCAGACTTCCAGCCATTTGTTACTGTGGGGTGGAATTCCCAGCTGCCCAGCCTTGTCCAGGCCTCCTCAGCTTCTGCCAGGTTCCCTGCAACCTCGGAAAGCAGTAGATCATTGAACACCAATGTATTTATTTTTATGTTGTTACCACATTCCCAAGAGGAACCTTGACTATGATTTCAGCTGGTCTCACCACATTGTCCAAATCCTTCATCAGGAGCAGCTGGGAAAAGAAATCACTCAGGTTTTTACACAGCACATTGCTGGTACGCCTCCTCCCTCCCACTAATCCTGTTAATTCAGTCTTCATTTGCCACCCTCCTGGTTCTCTCTGTTGTTACTGTGACTGACTGCACAAATGGTCTTCACTTTAAAAGATGACCTTCAAATGGGCACCTTAAGTAACCTCTGCCTCAGACTACTTTGACTACGTAGGCACAAGGTATCTTATGACGCAGAAGAGCAACTTCTGATGTCACCAAATTACTTATCCTAGTCTAGGAATGGAGTCATGATGAGCTCTTCCACATAAATCCTTTCAGAACCACCTGTCTGGCTGAGAGAAGCTCTGGGTGGATTATTGAAGAGGGGGCTCTCATGTGATATCCAGCACTTTGCATCAAACTTTTCTGGTGCAGCCTCTCACCCTGTATACAGCCTTTGTCAACAGCAGTTCTGTCAGTATCTCTTTCTGATGCTGTCTCCATGCAGAGAAAGGATCGTTGAGAAACAGAATTGGTCCCTTTTATCGTATTTTGGAAAGCAGTGGAGCTTGAGTTGAATCCTACTTTTGTGCCTCCCTTTTTGGGAGGGCAAAGAATCAGTTACAATGGAGGATATTTAGTTGTACATTTGTTCTTGTAGTTATCTTCCTAAAGCTATTGGTTTTTTATGCATCACAAAAACATCCTGAATAAGTTCTCTCTTACTCCTGCTGACTTCCACAGTTTTGTAAAGACGGCAAACAGGAAGGGGAAAAAAAAAATTCACTCCCTGCTTTAGTTGATGAATCAGTCCCAGGTCAGATAATGACACACAAGCCTGTAGTACCAGATGGGCTAGAAGGAAAAGAAGGGTAAAGAGACTTTCTTTTTACCCAATTTCTTAGTACTCTTTGAAGGGGCAGGGAACCAGTATCTTATGACTAACAATGAGCAAATACTGATGTTTCTAATCAGTACCTTTAAAATAGATACAAGTTATCAACAGGACATGACTATGTTTGAGTTTATCCAGTTCTGAGAAAAGTGTATGTAAGTCTCATTAAGGCTCAGCAGAGTGTAAAGCGCTGCCAGAAGCAGCATTCCAGGCCCTTCTCAGATGATGTTAAGAAAATAATATCCAACTCGGCCATCACCTCTCAGATAGAGCTGAGGGTCAGTGTTCACTTCTAATGATCAGAAATGATTTTATTCCTTACCTTTTGAGAGCAACCTGCCTCTCACATCTTTACTCAATCTTTTGCCTTTCTTTTATGAAAGGAAGGAGCTTTTTCCTGTTGCTACTGATCTCATGCCACTGAAAGGACATTTCAAGTCTCAGGACTTCTCCTGAGAAAGCAGGAGAAAAAGGAAAGAATAGTCTTTAGAAATCAGCTTCCCTGTCTAAGAGCTAGAACCTAGCTTGAATTTTAGGAACCTTCACTTCTGACAAACTCTGAAGCAGGATAAGTAATGATTTCAGGCAGTTGGCATTTTTGCCTGACTGGAGTCTGAGCATTGCTTGTTCTCAATAGTGCTGAGGTGCTGATGAACTGTGTGTGTTTACTTGCTGTGTTGGAAATGTCATTCAAGATCAGGTGTGCAAAGACTGGGGAGAGGTTATATAATATTTTGGCTGCTTCTGTCTCACATCTGGTCCTTGGCATTAAGCTACGTATAAAGGGGATTACTTTGCCCATCCAAATTGGATTTTGTTTTAATCTGGCATTATTTTATTGAGGCTAAAAATAGAAGCCAAAATGTTTGTGAATAGGGTAAAAGGTGTGTTTGAAGTTAGGAAATTAAATGTGGGGAAGAGCCAGAGAAGAGAGAGCCCCAGTGAACCGGGGAGTAGAAGGTGAATAAGAGAAATCAAAAAGAAGGCTGTCAAGTACAGAAGGGCATTAGCAGTTGGAGGAGTGTGTGGCACAGTGTCTTTAATATGGGGAGCAGGAAGGCTCATGCTAACTTCCACTAGTATTTCTCTACTTGTCAGTGAGTCTGCTCGCTGCTTTTTTCATGCAGGAAGACTTTTTGGAATACAGTTGTATGTACTGTTCATGACATACACATCACACTCCCCCCCCGACATCCACACCTCCCCACACCTCTCTCACCTCCCCATCCCCCAAGAAAATTTTCATCACTTGGAACTGCTGCTTTCTCTTGCCTTCCTGGTCCAACAAGTCAGGTTCAAATTGTGCCCAAAATACGGGGGAGGGAAGGCTCGCTTTCTGTTGTCAGCTGTCCTGGCTTGCTAGTGTCAGTCACCCATGGATATAAATAAACCCCATTTATTTATTGCCTTTCTCAGTTGCACTATAGATTACCAAGAGAAGATGGGCATCGTGCTAGGATTAGAAATTCCCTCTGGGATAAAAAAAATTCTGAATTTCTAGGATAATCCTAGCTTTTCAGGGGAAAGGAAGTTCCTGTTTTCCACACTAGATTCAGGAGACTTCAATATGCTGCTCAGTTCTCCCACAGACTTTCTGCAGGTAAGATGAAACAGTCCAAATTAGCTGTAAAAAATATTAGCATGGGTCCCTGACCCAGTAGTGTCATCTAGCCTTGTGCTCTTCTCTCTCTTATTCCTGCAGCTTGGAAGCATGTTAGATTAGGTGCCAGTTTGTGACCAAGGCTGTGTACATCTGTGCTGGGAAAGTCTATATGGCACTGGATTTTAATGTGCAGATATCTCTTAAATGATTTCACACAACTGCTGTGATTTTCTTGTGACTCAGAATCATATCCATAAAATTGAGGTAATCCTTTTCTTCCCTCTGTGACTGTTCTGAGTTTTTGAGGTGCAGTCATGGATGACATAATAGTGTGTAAACATGTGGACAGACATATGGGCAGATACTTCAACAGCTCCTGGCAGGCAGAGAATAAAGAAGGCTCATTCTGTTGTATGTGGTGATTCACTGCAATGACTCTTTATCACTGCAGAGAATCAACCTTTAATGTTGGCTGCTGTCAGGAATGAGCTCTTTTTCTGTTCACCCTACTCAACTAGAACTTCCATCTACTCAACTACAAGGAGGTGGAATGCTTACTAGTAGCTTTGAAATGATAAAACTTCGGAGAATTATAGACTTCAATATTATGAAATTACTGAATTAGCAATGAGCTGCACTTTTGTTAGGAACTTACATACTTACTTGTAGACATAGGAATGCTTCTCGCTGTACCAAGTCCTCAAGGTAATCATACAAGAACTCAAGGAAAGTGATTTTAATTCTGTTTGTGAGAAAAGACAAACTGTGCTATGCATTTCTGTAGGAATAGGAAGGCTCAAACATCTTCAAAACAGGAAAATGAGGTTAAAGTTGGCTGCCTTTCTCATATGCCGTTGTTTCCCTAATATCAGCATATTGCCAAGGGATAAGTTTCTGGACTGGTATCCTATCTTAATGCACATGGTTGACAGTTTAGTTCCTCATTCAGTTTCCAAACTTTGTGTGCAGTGACATAGCTGGCAATTCCACTTTCTAAACACCTTTCCAGAGCCTCTATGCTCTGTGATGTTTGGCTCTATGCTGGACTTTCAAGGAAAGTGTATTTTTTTTAAATACAGCAATATTTTTAATAAACAGCTCTCAACAAATGTCACTCATGTTTAGGAGCAAACTGATGTGCCAAATACACAGGACAAGCTTTACCTACTAGATTAGCTGTAAAATGCAAACTGTCCAAAATAAACTTGGTACATTTCTAAGTGTTTTGGATTTTTCTTTTTAAAGGGCTGTCTAAGGATGTGTAAGTAAAATAAGTGAGGATGCCGTTGACATTTTCCCATAATGTGCCTAAATAGGAAAATGCTGCAGTATGTAGAAGTCAAAACTAAATATAATAATGGGGAAAAATTCCTTATCCCCATTTTGTTTCTTTCAAAGATCAACCTTTTTTCACCTTTGTCTCTCCTGCACCAAGGTCCTCAGCATGTGTTGGAGTGGGGAAGTAGCCTCCCATGCAAGCAAATGAGTAAAAGACCCAAAGAAAGATAAAGCATACTGATATGGGAGAAGGATTTAGAGGAGGATGTATGTGAAGAGATGAGTCACATGAGTCAGAAGCAAGAGTGAAGAAGGTGCTTGAGAGGAATACCAAGAGTACTTTTTCACACAGTAGCTTACTATGTTAAGTTTTGTTATACTGGTCTGTGATCTCATCTGTTATGGAAGAGAGGTTGTGTGATAGGGACACCCAGATTTCTGGTGATGGCTGAGATTTGCAGAGCAGTGTGGCAGTTTTGCCCACAAAACAGTCCTCCACGATTACTCAGAATCGTTAAGTAAAAAAACTTTGTTTTTTTCCCAGCTTCTGCTCGTCGAGAAGGATTAACACAGAACACCAGGTGAGGAATCCTGGGCGTTGCTTCAAGTATGGGACAAAGGAAAAAGCAGCAGTGACTTCATACCATCACATTCCCATGTCAGCCAAAAAAGAGAGAAGAGGAGGCCTTGGCAAGAGGACAACCCACTGAAGAGAGTATCTAAACCTCTGTGAAAGCAGACTGTGGTGATACGCCTGCAAGCTGAGGTGAATGAATGCTTCTGAGAGCTTCTGCTGCTGAGTCTTTGGGTCTCTTCTTTCCATTTCTTCCTGATCACTAACTGTGAGATCTCTCTGTAAGAGAAGAGATCTTTCCTCCAGCTGTTCTTCCTAAAGTCCAGGCTTGAACAAAAAGTCTCATTTGCTCAGCCATTTCAGTCTGCTCTAGTCTGGTAACAGCCAAGATTCCATGCTTTCATCACATGACAACCATCAGCAGAGAAAAATATTAGAACATATGACTGGAGACGTCTGTGTTGGTTGCCGTCTTGAATTTTGGCACAGAGCCATAGAAATGATCAGTTTAAATAAAGTAATTTCATTTGTTTGTTTTGGTTATAATTTCAGTTATTAATTCACACGCCCAAAATATTTGCTGTTATTCTACTGGACAGGATTTTAAATCTGTCTGTGTTTCACTGTGGGATGCTTACATTCTGTGTGGCTTATTTTGTATTTTGATTTCTGTTTGTTTAGGCTTTGTAAACTTTTTAAATTGGCTGGTATTTTCAGACCCAAGTTTGAACCCTAAGGCCCAGGTGGCTCTTATCAGTTGCAATAGTGCCTTGGTGAAGCACTCCAGTTAGAATTTGCCTAGTGTTATGAAAATTAGTTTGCTTGTGTTAGAAAACAATGTCAACAGCTGGAAAATGTATTGGAGAGAAGATTCATCCGTCCGTAAAATGAACAGGAAGCAGCTTCAGCTCTGGCTCTTTGTTGGTGCCAGGTTAAAGGAAAACTTAGTATTTTGCAACTTCTGCCTTGTCCAATAGCAAGGGGTGTGATTGATAGTTCTCAAAGGTAAAATATCTCCTGTTACTTGTATCAGTCTTCAGAGATTGGATTCAACATCCTGTTTGATCTCTTTTCTTACTCCACATTCTCCTGTCATTTCTAGTTTGTATAGTCAGTGTGAAGAGATGATTCTAATGTGTTGACAAGTAGATAGTGATCAACCCAAAGGGCTGACAGAAGAAACTGTATTAGAGGGGGGAAGGTGTTTTCTCTTGAAATGATTGTGTTTGTGTTCACTTTTGGATTCCACATATTTTGTGTCACTCAAGACCAGATGAATGGTGAGAAGGTTAAATAATTATGTTCATGCCTTATTAGTTTCACCATCCCTTGCTTCAGGCATGAATTCATAGGACAGAACATGCATTTTTCTCTTTCTGGTACACACACACATATGACACATTGAATACTTCACTTGTCCGAAATGCAGCTGATACAGCTGTTCCCTTCATTATCTTATCTATCATTTCCATTAGACAGTCATGATCATGTTCACTTTCTTTGCATTTTTGTTGGCTCATGATTCGTGAAAGTTCAGTTGCAGAAGTTGTTACTTCAGACTTGTGCGCATTCTCAGCAGCTGCGAGCTTTAAGACCTTCGGTCTGTCTTCTCAAGCCTACTCTGCTCTGTGTGGTATTGGCTATCGCCTCCAGCTTGGTTGGAGGGGCTATTTCCATGTAAGATTTAGCTTCAGTAAATAACAATTCCATTCCTTTCTTCTTCCCAAAGTATCTGAGTTATCCTTATTCCACTGGGTTTTATGTACAGGATTGAGTAGCTGTAGGATATACATCCTTGTGGAACTCTCATCTCTGCTTTTGTTCTCTGTTCAGGTTATCAGAGCCAGCACTGAAAACTGTAGAGGGGTTTGGACGATAGAGATTTAGTTAGCTCAGGAAAGGTGATTGTCTTATGGGAATCATTGTCAGAAGCAACATTCTTACATCTTTGTCAAGAAAATTGCCAATTAGTGCTGGCTTATTATAAACACAGGTGAGTTGTTTTGTCAGCTTTGCCAGTCTTGCACCCACTCATTTTGGGATAAGGATTTGAACTTGGTTACAGATATTTTTCCTGAACTTCTTTTCATTGCATATTAGATATAGTCAACCCCCACATCTGTAACTGTCATGACTTAGTAGCATATGTCTCTAAGATTTGTTAAATATTCAGGAAAATGCACAGTGCAGTCTAAGACTCTCATTTTGAAGGGATGGATTTTGTCAGTGTCAGGAGCAGTGAAGATTTGCATCCTTTTGCCTGAGAAAATTTTTCTTCTGCTTCCGACAAATAAAAAGAAACAACCCAGGAGTATCGACTGGTCCTTACCTGAAGCCAGACACCTAGATCTTGAATTCCTCTTTATCCTCAGAATGTGCTCAGCCAGAGTATCAAAGGATGTAGCAATATTCCTTTGTCTTGAGCATCTGCTGATCCCATCTCTGAACACAAATGCTGATACACTGGGAACATGTGCAATAGAGAATCAGGAACTAATTCTGTGATTTCAGCCTCTTATTTTTTCCATCCCCCTGTATTCTTCAGCCTGGAGTCCATATGTCTTTGTGCACAGTGGGTACTGTGTACTGAAGGGTAACATGTATTCTGTCTCTTTGCAGCTCTGCTACCTCCATGTCTGTCCCTTTCCATAAGCCTCTCAGTGCTTCAGTGATGAGATTCAGTGGGGAAACAGAACTGTTTCCCACCCATCTTGGGAGAGAAGGCATTTTACAGGAAGTGTTTTCTGTTACAAGGGAGGGAAGTAGAATAGCAAACCATTTTGGATATATAATAGTTGCACAAGGGGAGTACAATTATATATGTGTTCCTCTAGTGTAGTTTATTTTTTCTCTGTTTTCATCAATGGTTC
Organism: Orthonyx spaldingii; assembly: GCA_013397795.1. Taxonomy (NCBI): domain Eukaryota; kingdom Metazoa; phylum Chordata; class Aves; order Passeriformes; family Orthonychidae; genus Orthonyx; species Orthonyx spaldingii. The sequence continues at coordinate 3,816,665 of VZTJ01000383.1, forward strand.
CATCAAAAGTGTCCTTCTTTGTCGCTGTTGAACCGATGTTGAAACAAGAAGCACCCGAGAGAATTTTCCAAGAAGAGGGGACAATTATTTATTTAATACAGCTTTTATTACAAAATGACCGCGCACTGAGATTGGCCACAGCCGTCCACCCCCCTAGCTGATTGGACGGAACTCTGTCTGTTTTGAAAACAATTCAGCCAAAACATGGATTTATCTTCATATTTACAGTTCTCAAAGAGGAATTTCCCATGGGAAAGCAGACTTGTACTGTCACACTTCTTCACTGCAAGAAAATTACCAATAGAAAGCCCCAACAATCATTCAGCATCTATTTCAGTGGTGACAGTGAATAATGTAATCAAAGGATCCTGCTCTTCTGTGATGTTTATATCACTTCTAAATTACAGAGCCCATTCTAGTGACAGAGAATCAGGCTGGTTAGTCTCAAAAGGAGTAATGTGCACATCAGAGCCCTAGAGGCTGAGGTAATGAAGAGTTCATACAGCATTTTGTGCTGTGTTTTAGGTGATGAGCAAACCATGACATAAAAATTAAGGGGAGGGATTTTAGATTCTCTCCTTTCCAGAAGAGCTGACTTGTGGTCAATAATGAAGTATCAGGTTCCCTTTTAAAATGTTATATCTTGACCTTTAAAACAGCCTCACAAGGCATGTGAGTGCCATCAGTGGGAGATCATGTTGTGACCCTAGACAAACCATTTAGTCTTGGGTACCAACAAGATGTACTGAAATTTCTATTCTCAAGACTAGGTATGCTTTAGGACAATCATGATCTGTTAGAAATGCTCCTCACTATGATGCCTGCAAGGTCAACAGACATATCTCTGATACTGGTTCCACATTGTGGAAGGAAATTTTGGTATCAAGACCTTTGTTTACTAGTACGAATCCCAGTGCTGTGCCTTTTCCTCATAACAGATACTCTCCATATGCATGGAGTTGAATGGCTGGCAGTGCTAGACCTTTCTTCTTTACCTGAGGAACTCATTGACATACAGATGACTTTAGAGAACAGACTTGGATTCTCACCATGCATTCTCTCAGGCCTGTACCATGTACTAATACAACAGTTCCAGTAATTTTGGTTTATTTGCTGGAAACAAAAGTAGTCTGGCTCTTGTTTTATTTTTTAAGGTTTACTTGATAAAACTGCCAAGGACTTTTTATCTCAGTCCTATATTTGCTGATAATCCTGGGGTCACTGTTTCAATCTGAATGGGTTATTTTCTGGTGTATAAATAGCTGGATTTTTTTTGTTGCAGTAAATGGCTGATTGATCCTCTTCAAATTATTTCCTTTCTGAACACATTATTCCCATGGTTCTGTTGTGAGTTTCTTCCAAAAGAAGCTTCTGAGCTTTACTTAAATCTGGGCCTGGACTTTTTTTCCTTCTAGAACCTTATATTCCTAGAGCTGAGACATCCTTGTTTACACCAAATCAGGAGAACCTTGTTTAGCTTTACAGAACTGAGATTGCTTATACCAACATCTTAACATTCATAGTTCTCTTCATGCAGAAAGTGGTTAATTGGAAAAGAGATGGGCAAGGAGGTATGTAAGGGGGAAGTTGAAAACAGGGTAATTGTTCACAATTGTGCTCACTAGAAGTAGGAGTATCAAATGAAACTAACAGGTATACGTTTCAATGACAAGAAACAATGAAAGTCAGGGGAGGTGGCAACTTTTTTCCACAGTATCTACTTGACCTGTGGAAATTCTTGTTACAGGATGCGGATACAAAAAAGGTCATGTAGTTTGAAAAGACAAGTAGACAAATCCATGAAAAAGTAATCTGTTAGGGCATATTAAATATTAAAACTGAAAAACAGGAAGTTTCTAAGACTTTTCAAGTGACTATTCTGGGGAAGTCTCACAGTGGGCTTTTCCTATTTGTAACTTCTCTATCAGGCATGGGCTGTTGACCTCTGTCCAATAAGAGCTGGGCTAGGTGGTCCTGTAGTCTGACTTCATATAGATTTTTTTACTTTGACAGTTGCACTACAGACTACTAGAACAGCCAAGACAAAGCTACTTTCATGACAGTGCCATGTTCCACCAGAATTCATCCTGTGGTGTTGAGTTTTCTTTAAAAAAGTGTTGATTGCTGACATATGCAACAAGTTGTCACATGCAGCTTGTCTATGCTTTCACCTGGGTGGGCACTATATATTGCAGAGGCTTTCAGAATGATGAAACTTTTAAAAGAACATAAAGACACCAAGATCCACCTCTAGACAAATTGTGATTTTGGAGGAGAGTAGGCTGCTATATGGAAGTCATCCCTAATATGATCCTTGTCAATGGTTAATCACATAAATATGGAAAAAAACCTTTCCACTAACTGAAACTTCTAAGTTATTTTATTCATACACACTTCACTTCTTGCCATCTTTGTCTTCCAAAGAGCTCGAATGCAGAGCACCTTCAAGGTCAATGTGCACAACCACAGCATGTTGTAATAACCTGGTATCTTGTTCCTTCCCACTTTAGAACACTGCTGTCCTTTTCCAAAGAATGAAGTTTCCCTGCTGACTTAGAGATGAGTAGTTAGGGAATGCAGGCTGATCTCAAAATCGTTGGATTCTGAGTCTTCCTTTGCAGTTGTAATGCAAGAGGACAACTCCACTGAACTGAAGGTAACAAATGACACCAAGTCTGCCCTGAGGAGTCTGCTCTATTACCTTACCAAAAAAGGGTTTTATTGGCCCTCACTGAAAAGGAGTTTTCACTGCTGTTTTGAATTAAAAGGAAAGAATCACTGATCACTGTGGAGACCCTGGTATGAAGCCTTTGCCAGTGGTATTCAATGAATCATAGTGGTTCCCAAGGGAAAAGACTATACTGAACAGGCCTCTTCTCTACAAGCCCACGCCTACAGCACACACAGTGAGCTTGAGAAATCTTATATTCTTTGAAAAGAAGTGGCTTCTTTATCTGACCTATCAGACAAACAAATCAAATTGACCTTAAAAAGACCAAATTTGATGCAGTTGTTAAGGATTTAGGGGCTGTTAAAAATGCATCTTTTATTAACAAAATTTGTATCATTTGTATGGGGCAGGTGAAAGAAGTGCTGTTATCTCTAAAAGCAATTTCAACACTGTATTTGGCCTTTTGCCTTTTGCTGTTCTGGGGTGTGCAACAGAAGACAAACCCAGAACATTAGTTCAGTTTGGTGCCCCTGCAAGAATATTTTAGAAAATCTTATTTCACCATAGTTATAGCAATTGTAAAGTGTAGTCTCATTCCCCCACACAAAAGGGAGACAAGTTACAGTACTCAGTGTAATTATGTTCCAAAGTCATAAAATCTCCCCCAAAAATATTTTGGGGTTATTAAGCTGATCCCTCTATATCTTGAGTATTATCATGTCAAAAGCCAGGAGGGAGTCTTTGAAAAGTTTCTGTACTGACAAGTCAAGATGTTTGGCTGTCATCACTCCCCTGTTCTACTATAAAACTGGTTTTTTCTGAGTCTAGGGAAGAAAAATGACAGGGGATTTTTTCGACTCTGTTTCCAGTAATTATTGTATAGGATTTACCTCATGGTTTTCATGTGGTTTTGCCTTATTTATATGGTCTTCTGAAAAAGTTACGCTGTGTCAGGTATATTTAATGTAATATATTTAATACACCTAGGATGTCTTCATATACCATTCTTCAAGGTGCAGATAGAGAGCTGTGAATCTTACTGGGAAGCGGTAGGCATCCCATTGCTGCCACTACTTACATTACTCATGCTTCCAGTTGCATGATGCTTCCCCCATTGAAACTGGGGTTGTCTTCCTTCCTGAAAGTGTCTTCTCCACTATTTCTAATTCCAAAAATTCAATTTCAATGTGGAATACTTTCTGTCTGTGATACCAGCCTGGATTTTTTTTCTTATCTACAGACCTACAAAACTCATGTTTCCATATGTATAGTAAAACTTCCTTTTGAAAATTATCTAGGAATAAAGATTGGTGGCTCTTTCTGCCAAATTGTGGCCCAGGTCTTTTGAATGATGGCTTTTGCTGAAGGCAGGTAAAATTGATAAAATGAAGAAATTTAAAATGTGTATTCAGCACATTGTAACTGCTGCCATACCATGCTTTCTTGATATTTTATTTTATTTTTTTTTTGTTTCTCTTTGTTTGCTCTGTTTGTTTGTTTCCAGTTCTTCAGATTAGCATGCTAGAGCACTTAGCATGGTAGTGTGTAAATGAGGTCTTCAGATCCTGAAGCATACTTAGAGATTTTTGTAGCAAGTCTCCTTGGAGGGGGCAGATGTCAAATGGTGTCATGCAAGGCAGCTTGTTGCAAGCTGGATGTCTTTCAGAGCCTCTTGTTGTGAGTCAGACTGTCTGCTACTGCTTTACCCCACAAGTGGAGTTTCTTACAAATCCTTGAAAACAGTGGATTTCTCCCAAGCATCTAGTCAACCTGCAAGAAGATTTCAGCACTTCAAAAGGCCAAATTTTTTTGTTTCAAGGAAGGGCCAAAACATGGTTACCAAGACATTCCCCAGTCATTACACTACATGCATTGCACAAATCCTGTAAGATTTGCCCCTGGCTGCACAGCAAATCTTTGTTTTGTCTGCTTCCTGAAGAGGATAATAACTTCAGGAGAAAAAAGAAATCCTTCCTGAAAAATGTCAGGAAATCTGGTTTGATATGACCCAGCTGGTTTCTCTCATCAAGTGATGTACATGCACTGGCCATGATATATTATTATAATGCTTCATGCTGATTTCTGTATCTGATGAATGAATGAATGAATATCTAAACAGCTAGTGAGAAATGGCTGAGTGTTGGCAGACCAGAAAAAGGAAGTCCGCTTTGCTTTCTGCAACACACCTAATGCCTACATGCGTATTGGCCCCTGTGGACAGCAATGAGGTACCTTCTTCCTTTTCTTCCATCACACCTGAAGGATGGGATGCCATCCAGAGGGACCTGGACAAACTCAAGAAGTGGACTCATGAAGTTTAACAAGGCCAAGTACAAGGTGCTGCACCTGGCTCAGGGCAGCCCTCAGTATCAACGCAGGCTGGGGGATGAACAGATTGGGATCAGCCCTGCTGGGAAGGACTTGGGGGTGCTGGCGGGTGACAGGCTGGACATGACCCAGCTCTTGGAGCCCAGAAAGCCAATTGCATCCTGGGCTGCATCCAAAGCAGCATGGCCAGCAGGGTGAGGAAGGGGATTCTGCCCCTCTGCCCTGCTCTGGTGAGATCCCGCCTGCAGTGCTGTGTACAGCTCCAGGGTCCCCAGCACAAGAAGGATATGACTTAGAGTGAGTGCAGAGGAGGGACAACAAGGTGATCAGAGGGATAGAACACCTCTCCTATGAAAACAGACTGAGAGAATTGGGTTGTTCAGCCTGGAAAAGAGATGGCTTAGGGTTGACCTAACTGGGGCCTTTCAGTACCTGAAGGAAGCCTACAAGACAAAAAGTGACTTTTTACAAGATCATGTAGTGACAGAACAAGGAGGAATGGATTCAAACTGAAAGGGAGTAAGTTTAGATTAGATGTTAGGAAAAAATTCTTTACTATGAGGTTTGTGAGGCACTGGAACAGGTTGCCCAGGGAAAACGTGGATGCTGGAATCCTGGGGATGCTCAAGACCAGGCTGGATGGAGCTCTGAGAAACCTGGTCCAACAGAAGGTGTCCCTGTCCACAGTAGGGAGTTGGAGCTACATAATCTTTAAGGTCCCTTCCAACCCAAACCATTCTATGATTCTATGAGCTTGTCTAGTCAACTAAGTGGAATGAGAGACAAATAATATCACCCCGCACAAAGATCACTACCCCCTTGAAAGGGGGAGACATAAGTCTTTGTCTTCAGAAGGTACCACTTGGTATTGCTTAGTGTAACAGTACCAGCATAAACCAGCACAGGTGACAGTTTCTGCCTGAAAGCTGTTCACTAAGTTTGCAGGATGTGGGAAACCAATGATGGGGGGATCGGAGGGAAGGAATGGTTTGCCATAAACTACAGCTGTAAAGAAACCATTATTCTGTACTAGATAGAAGGGTCCTTATCCCTAAGTATATTTTTCATTAAATCATAGGCCAATACTGGAAATGGCCCAGCTGTTTGGTTGAATGCGTTCAGACCATCTCTACATCTTTCTAAGAAACTTAGCCCTATATAAGGGTGTTATAAAGCAGCCAAGTAATCGAGATCTTTAATCCTGGAAATTGGTCTTTCCTGGAAACACACAGTGACATCCAAAGTGCTGTACCATATTATTTCTGAAATTATGGACATAAGTGGCATACTAAATGCATTGCTGTCTTTTAGAGAATGGCAACCATTAATTAACAGTTTTCATTTGCTGTATTTATTGTTGATACACCAGAATTAATTTCTAAGATTATTTCATAATGAGTAAACTGTCTCATCTCTTCTGTGTTGACCTGTTGCATGATAAAGGATCTTGCATTTGTATCTGAAGCCTCTCTTCAAGAGAGGACAAGAGACACTGAGCTTTGACACTTTTTTGACACTGTCACTTCTGGAACTGCCTCAAAAATTAACCAGTTTAATTAATTCCCTGTATGCAAAAGAAAATACTGGTAAAGCAGAGATCTGAAAGTCCAGTTGTTCTCTTACTAAGCATAGTAATTTTATACAGCTTTTGACCAATATTTTCTAGTGATTTTGAATGTAAAAAAATAATAGATGTTATTTTTAAAGAATTAGAAGGCATATTTGCATTCTTGTACTATATCCAAATTGCTGCTGTTATTCTAAACCACAATTCATGTAGGTTATAGGCAGGCAATAAGACCACAAAGTAGTATAGTTTTCCAAGTGTGTAGATACCACACTGTTGACTCCATATGTATTGAAAACTGTATTTTCATGGTTGAGTTCATTGCCTTTTAATCACCTATTAGAGAAGACAAGCCAGTACTACAGAGATAATCTTTTGCCACTAAAAACACTTGTAGTGGGCAAGAAACCTTTTCTGCACAATGGAACTGGCTCTAGAGCTACATTCTGGTCACTCTAAGATTCTGAACCCTGCACTGGACCTGAGATCATATTGAAGACATCTGCCTCCTAACACATTGAAATGGATCCTCTTCATGGGATGGCTGTAGTGATTGCATTTACAAAGTAACCTGAGCCAGACCTCCTGTATATTTGCTCTGGTGAGGACATTGTAGTCACAGATAAGGAAAGCTTCAGAGCAGCACAGAAAGATAAGAAAAGGATCTGTGAACTGAGAAAATGAAAATTTGATAGCTACAATAGAGAGACATAAGACATTCCAGGACCCAGCAGAACAGAGCTATGATGTTGCCAGAGGAGTGGACAGGTATGTTTGTGTTCTATTACTTTTGGGCACAGTCCATCTTTCTGACTGTGTTGATGTCTGTTGGTTATGGAAAGGTGAAACACCAAGCAGCATATCCCAGTTCACACAGTGGTAACAGGGATGTGCTTTATATAAGTGCAGTGAGATAGCTAGAGACCATCCAATTCAAAGCCCAGGGAACTAAGACTCATTTAGTCTGCAAAGACTATTCTTTGCTGAGGTGTAAGCGTACGTTCTGTACTCACTGAAGCAGTGTTCCTCAGAGCTCTACAATGCACTACAGCCTGAAAAACAAGGTGTTCAAATTCAGGTCTAGGCCTTTTGCATGCTATAATAGTTTGCCACAGAGACACAGGGACTGCACAGATGGTTGGTTGATCATCTGTGTAGGATCTGCCTTATGGCACTGCAGAATAGGTTTTTTTCACTCTTTCTAAACATTGATCTTTGTTAAAGAGACAAACTGTGCTGGGATTGTTTTCATCAGCTTTTGTTTGTTTCTGAAAACAACAAAAGGGAACTGTTGGGAGCTGTATTCAGTGTTGGCAATGAAGATTCCACTTTTTCTTTCCCATTGTCTTCTTCACTTTGCTCGTAGTAACAGCATAGTAACTGCCCTCTGGCTTCTCACACAAGTGTCCTGAAACATTTTGGTACACTTGCACTCAGGAGTGTATTCAATCTGTTACTAAGCCCCACATAGCTAGTATAGTTTGTGGCTGAATTACAGCTAGAACACCCCTAGACAAGTTTTTTTAAAGAAAATTAATTCAGAGCCTGTCTCACAAATCTAATTCTCAAATGTTGCTAGGGAAATGGAAGGCTGAACAGAAAAGCAGTAACTGAAATGTGTTTGATTGCAAAAATTACTGTACCCATGAGTGTACCTATGTTCATACTGGTTGGACACCCCAGGACTCTTCACCCCTGATTTTCCATTGCCATTTTGTCTCCTTTCCCAAGAGGCAAAAGGATTGGTCTTTCTGCTTCAGGACTCTTCACCCCTAATTTTCCATTGCCATTTTGTCTCCTTTCCCAAGAGGCAAAAGGATTGGTCTTTCTGCTTCAGGACTCTTCACCCCTAATTTTCCATTGCCATTTTGTCTCCTTTCCCAAGAGGCAAAAGGATTGGTCTTTCTGCCACCCCTGCCTGTCACTGAGGAGCAGCAGTGAACAAGAGCTGGTAAGACAGTCCCATCTCAAGGGGTTGCTGGGGTTAATCCGTGGGTGGTTCCGATGTGCTCCAAGTGCCACGCAAGACTCTGAGTGTGCAAATGTTCTCGCTCAACCCTTTGCAGCTCCCCCTCCTTGCTTCCCCCCTTTATTAGGAAGGAAGCCCTTCAGTTGGATGGGGAGCAAAGCCAGCCCAGGGCTCAGGAGGAACAATGACCGAAGAACAGACTGCAGCTTGTAAACCAAAACCTCCCTTGGGGCTGCTACTAAAAGGAGATCAGAGAGAATTCCTATGCCAATAGGCATCTGGATTTCTCTCACACACACTCTCTCTTGTAGCTAGTAAATTTCTGGCTTATCAGCATGGGCATGGAGAGCTGCCCAGGGCATAGGAATACTGCAGTGCTGCAGGACTGACCAGAGCTGCAGCTTTCATCATCACACCAATGACACAGGTCAGGGAGCCCCAGAGAGATGAAAAGGGTAAAGCATTTGGGAGTGCCTCTATCAGAGCACACATGCCCTGGCCAAAATGTCACACAGGCTGACAGCCTGCCTCCACTGACCCACCCTTGCTAACCTCTATCCAGCAGGTGATGGTGCAGGAAGGGCTGTTTATGGTTCATTAAGGCATTTGAGTTTACACGGTTTGGCAGCCTCAAACCTGAGGTTTGTGGAAGCAGCCACTATTGTGAAGGGCTTGATGGAAGAGCTGGATTCAGAGCTGACCGTGGAGAGCCCTGGCTGAGAGCGATTAACCAGCTAGGTGTCATTTTACACTCAGCTGCTGGGGACCAGGAATTGGGAGGAGACAGGGAGGAACCTCTGCGGTCTCTAGAACTTGACTTTTAAGTAGCTGTGTTTTGGCAAGTCAGAGACAGCCTCTGAGTCTCATGTGATATTCAGCACTGGAGATTTTTACCTCTGGGAATATCTATGGCTGCAAAAGCCCATTTAAAAGACTACACTGACTTCTTGCCTGGGCAGCATCTGTAATCTTTTTTATGAGCATCAAATCAGTACATGAGAGGAAGGGTGTGTTATTTACCTGTATGTACAGGTCTGTACTGGCAGACCAGATATATCTTCAAATGGACATACATTTGTCAGATGTGGCAACTGCATTGCCTTGGATATTTAAACAGTATTGTTGAAAGTGTTTTACATTTGAGGGGAGCTTGATATGAATCTATCAAAAGCAGATGCCAGCAGTGATGTATATGTCTGAAGGACTAGGCTGGGACAGGGCACATATACACCAGGTGCAGTTTGAGAGTAATAAGAAATTTCCATTTGGGGATTTTCTTGCTGACGTAAATTATATATGTTCTTTTGAAGAAACATTTTGGAGAGGGTAAAAATTGTAGAATGAGTATGCCACAGCAGTAGCAGTTTGAAAACAGCAAATCATCTAACCCTCCAACAAACAATTTGCTTGTGAAAAAATTAGCATCTCCCCCCACCCCCCAAATATTTATTTTTTACAAAGTTTTTGAGATTACTATTTTTTAAGTCTTGGCAGGTGAGACCAAGTTCAGGTCATCATGCAGAACAGGTGCAGAACACCCCAAAGCACCTCACAACCCACAACAGACAAGAGGTCCTCAGGGTGTATCAGACCACAAATGAATAGGCCCAGTATTCAGGTACCCACAGATGCTCCTGCCCTGACCCCAAAACTATCTCTTGGAAACTCCAGGAAGGTAAAAGAGCTGAATGGAGGCATCAGTCCCTCTGAAAATGGACTCAGCACCCTCTTTTCTTGTATTTGCCCAACCTTGGTAGGCTAACTGAGAGCCTTGGAGTTTGCATTTGGAAACCAATAGCTGGTATCTGTCAACTGAGCTTAAAGGCTTGGCAGACACAGTTTCAGTTGCAGGACTCCTGGAGCACAGCTCTGAGGAACAAAAGTCTAAGTGTATCTCTGAGCATTTCTTCTCTTCGCAGCTTCCCTGCTTGGTGCATTTTCCTTCTCTAAGGAAACTTCCAAAAATTCCTCCTACAGGGAAAACCTTTAATACTTCAGGCTAATGGGGAGGGCTGAGGTCTTAAGATAGCTAAAGCAAGAACAGAAAACATCTCCCCTTCTCCATTCCTCCTTTCATGTGCTTTCTCATTCTCTTGCTTTCCCATCTCAACCACACAGCATTCAATTACACAGCAGTTCTTCCACATCATCCTTTTCTTCTGCACCAACTGTCCAGCCATTTTGGAGATTGTGGCCTTTGTGTCACCAAAGTAACTCCTAGAAGGAACATTACACTGCCAAGACGGCCAAGGAGTGTTCCAGAAGAAATCCCCAAGGACTGCCAGACTCTCAAGGTTTGGCACTTGACCCTCAGCATGCGTAGTCTCTGACCCCCAGTTCTCTTTGTGTTAGCCTGGGAGCAGGAGAGTGGGTGCTGACAGTTATTTTTCTTGGCTTTGGGTGGGCCAGGGGGCCTTTCAGCTGCACTTGCAGGATTTCACCACCATGTTGGACAGCTGCTCCACTTTGGGGGTCCTCCCGACATAGTACAAGATAGTGAGTGGCTCTAGGTCCTGGGGAACACAGCAGGGCGAAGCAGATGCCTCAGGGTTCAGCGTGTTATATAAACCCAGCACCTGCAGGAACAAAGTAAATGTTGTGACAAGGTCAGGAATACGTTTAAGCTGGTTGAGGACAGGAAGAGGCTGCCAAGTCAACAAGTCTCTAGGTGTTTGCACTATGCTCATCAGAGGGTATTTCCCTGAGGTGAGTAATACTCCCCTGCCACTTCCTGATCATGGCCTGCTTCTAAAGGGCTTCACCTGCCCTGGCCTGACTCTTAAGAGTTTCTTGGGTTTTTTTTTCTGATTGTAATACCCTTGCTCTCTGTGACTGATGCCTAAGGGTTGAAGGAGTGCAAGTAGTTGTCTCCTTTCATCTCTAATTTGGTACAGCAGTGTGTCACAATTTGTGCTTTTAACAAGGTTGGGTGTAACCAGCCTGGGGCCATGCTGTCTTGGATTCTATTAAAGAAACCAGAAGAAAGAATATCAGCGCTGCTTATTTCAACCAACATCGCCAGATAGCACTGGATAGATGCCAGTCCTCTCAAGTATCCACAATTCTCTCCCAGCTTTGAACTGATGCCTTCTCCTTCCACTCCATCCTCCAAATCATTACACTACAATACTGGAGCCAGGACAGTGTCCTGTGGGACCCCACTGGATTCTTCCTCCCATCTGGCCCCCGCCCACAGATGACTATACACTGCAGCCATGTAACCACTACAGAACAGTTGCCACATTTCTTGCCAGAGGTGACCACTTCTCAGCAGTGAGCATGATCTCACCTGCACTACTGTGGTCTCTTTAGTGCTTATCTGGTATAAACAACAGGGTTTGGCACATTGTGTTTTAACTACTTTACAGTCTTTGGGGATGAGAAGTGCTAAGGATAGATCCTGTTCCATCATCCAGATCCATGCAATCACAGTTTTTGTGGTAGAAACTCTCTGGGATCCTAAGCAAAGTACCCCTGGCTGTACCACAGGATATCATGTGCTATGGGGCCACTTCTCAACAGCCAGTTAAACCGACTGGTGAGAAGTCTTTTCATCTTGTCTTTTCTAAGTAGTGCTGGCAAGCTGTCAGCAGCTATATTGTTCTAAAGTTTTCTTCAATCCCTTCACTGACCTTAACACTTGCTCGTTTCCTTCCTTGCTTAAGATCATTAGGAGTCATTCTAAAGTCTCCTTTCTCTCACACTGATTCAGTCCAGTTACCTTCTAGAGAGCTTCTCAGGACAACCAGATGGTAAAGCTACATGCCCATTACCCTTTCAAAGCTGTTCGTTCCCTTGCTTTGTCTTGTGCTTACTGCCCAGCATCTGTTCACTTCTTCATTCCCACAGATCAGCTGTTCCCACTGATATTAGTCCTTGAGCTTCAGTGAACCTTACTGCTATGCAGACTCTCAAGCTGTCAAGAAAATGTTAGTATCTTTTCTGAAATACCATCTTTACCTAGTTATTTATTTGTCAGCTGAATCTGCTTTTTCCAGTAACTTTTTTAGTGAAATCTGAAGTTAATTTGCTAGTGAGCTGTTGCATTATCTGGATTGCTGCCTTTTGTCTACTGTGGGCAGAAGCACAGGATTTTCCTCCCTCTTTTCCTACATCAACGGTGGGCTGTCTGATCCTTTATCTGTCTTCTCCTCTTGATACTTTTCCCATGCCTGTGCTATTCTATTACTTTTATTTTCTTCCACTCTAGCCAGATCCAGACTGTATTCTTCCCAAAGACCGACCAGAGGTTATGCCTAAGTTACCTAAAGACGTTTGCTTTCTGCCAAGTTTTCACTCAGAAATCTCACTGCCTAGTAGCTTCCTCCCTGCTGTAGGTCATGTAGGATTTATGCCGCTGGAAAGGATACCTGTGAGAAAGGAGATCTTACTGAATGGCTGTGTTCACTTCTGGAAATGGACATGGATTTCGCTTCACTTTTGAGCTATAGCTGCTCCTTTAGGAGCAGATGGAAGGAACACACCATTGCACAACAGTTTTTCATGACAACGTGGCACAGAGTGTAGAAAAATTCTCTTTCCAGTGCAAACTGCAGGAGAAATTTAGGAGGAAGATAATTACCAGAACTGATGTTTGATGTGAACAATTCAGTTAATACGATGGCCAGCGCCAAATAAGTACCCTAAAACCATCAGTCCTGTTTCACATCTTATCCAAGAGACAACAGCATCTTTCTCCTCAAGATTTGCCTGAAAGCACAGACTCAGTACTGACTGCAAAGCAAGCACGTTTTTCTTGCTGAACCACCTGGGCTTTTTTCTGCAATTTCCTTGGAATGTTGCTCACAAATATTGATCCAAACTGCTTATGCTGCTTTGAAGAGACTCGATCAGACTTAGAGAGGAAGGGGGAATCAGAGCCACAAGCCCTGGCAAGATAATATACTGGATGTACCGTGCTGTGAGTGGTGTCTGCACTGCGAAGGTACGGACAAGGGCCCGAACAGAAGTTAGCAAAGTAGCCCTTGGGCTCGTGGACCCATTTCCAGCCAAGGTCCTGTCGGAAGTCAATGTACAGAGGACGCACGCAGCAGTTCTCCTCCAGGTTCCTGAAACACAGCAGTGAAGCACAGTAAATCTGAAGGGGGCCTTACATGTGGCTGTGAGATGCAGGTTCCCAAGCAGAAGGACTCGTACCAGCAGCGTCAGCGGGACGTGGTGCCAGGAGTGGCACAGATGGGCGGCGTGGCAGCTCAGCTCACAGCTGGGCACTGCTCGTGCTGCTGGCAGGCGGCTTTCCCACCGCCCCCGCGGCAGCACCCAGCTGCTCCAGCCCCTCCCGGGGCTGCTGCGGGGCCCTGCCCAGCCTGCCTTCCAGGGAGGTGCTTGCAGGGCTCTTTGAACCCGTGGCTCTGCCAGAAGCACACAGCAGCTCTGCTGAACTGGCCAGTGGCCCTTGTGGCACCACAGTGACCCACAGCCCCCTTGGAGGGCTCTGCCTTTTGCAGTGGCGTTGAGTCTCGCCAGGCCCACCCACCTCAGGCGTAGGGTCCGAGCAGGTTTCTCACTTACCGGAAACAGTAGTTGGTATCCAGGGCCCGTTTCTTTCTCTGGCTGCCCAACACGGGGCTCTCCAGTCGATGTGGGGGTAACATCATCAAGATGAGGTGGGGATTATGCAAGTCTTTCTGCTTCTTCAGGCGTCCCAAGTCCCCACGGCCATAGTCATCCTCACTGTCAATGCCTTCAGAAAAAGAGGATCCACAAAGAAGAAATCAGCATGGAAGTGGAGGATGCAACAAGACCTTTCAATGCATTTAACACTCTCATGCTTGCTCTTGAATCAGGTTCAGGCACCATGTCCATTTACCATATGCCTTCTTCTCTCACAGGGACCCCTTTATTTCTGGTGAATTCAACTGCTGCAGGCCTGAAATAGAGGCTTACGGGCCACCTGTTTTACCATTTGCAAACTGCTGGTGGGGCCATTAATCCATCCCATTCACTCCTGGCTTGAGTCCCAGGACAGGCAGGAAGATGAATGGTTTAAAGAAGATGTCAGATAATTGGCACTCTGCAGAACAGCCTCAGAAATGGAGCCTGTGGGGGCCAGTGGCTGCTGCCCAGGGCTGCAAGCCAGGAGGTTCCTAGTTCTTAGGCCAGCCAAGCCACTGACTCTCTGAGCCACCTCACACAGGATGCCTAACTTCCTTGTGTTTCAGTCACCCTAACTGGAAAGCAGAGCCTCTGTGGAAATCTGAGAAGACATCAAGTTGAACTTCCCAGAGAGATATTGAAATATAAAATTATTCCTTTGCACAGACACTCATGCAAACCCACCCAGCCTGCCCTTACTTCTTTTTGTAACCTATGTATATAGCGAATATACCCATATAATGAACGCAAACCCAGATGTGTGCTTTTAAGAGAAATGTTACACCATGTAAAATGCTCGAATACACAAAGCAAGACCTCATTTTTTCCTTTTGATGCTTGAGGCTTTCCCTCCCCCAACAGCCTCCCGTAACCCAGCTCTTTATCACCTTTGAACTTGATCTCCAGGACCTCATGCAAGTTCTCCAAGATGTCCCCGTTGGGCTGAAAAGTATGGCAAGGACAGTGTATGCTAATTTCCAGGCCAAGGTTGGACTCTGCAAAGAAGATGACTCTGTGAGAAACAGTCTTTCTCAGCTGGGACAGCTCCAGGTGTAAGGAAGTTTTAAGGAAATTTTACACATATTGTGCTAACTCCTAGACAGTGGGTTGGTCTCAAAGTCAAGAGACGCTATCAGAGTTGAGGAACAGAAGCTGCCCTGGGAAGAACAGGAAGAAAAATCCACCACTTTCACCTCTGCCAAAAGCCTTGCTCTTGCTAAAGGGAACTTTCTGGAGAGGTAAGAAGGATGGTTCTTGTTACTTTTCTTTAGGCTATTCAGCTTCCAAAAGCATTTGTGAGCTTCAAGGAGCTCCCCTGGGAAAAAAGGTATTTTGAAGAGCTGGTTTTTGGTCTCTGTTAAATCAGTTTTGCCATCCTCAGTACCTATTATCTGGCTTCTGCTTAGTGTCTGAAGGAGAAATCTGAAATAAGCAACTTGGATATGGACAAGTAATTTCACTGGAAGCATTCTTCTCAGCAGCTGCAACCTCCTGTTTTGTTGAACTGCGAGCATTCTAAGTCACATGGACTTTCCAGAGGCAAGTCTACTTTCATAATAACTTCCTGGACCAGTCATGCTGTGTGGGCCTGACTAAAGGAACATAAGACTCTTATGAAAGATCCCTTTTTATGTTGTGCCATGAATTAAAACATCTGGCTTCCCGGTGCATTGACAAGGTGCCTAGCACCTTTTTTCCTCAGCACTATATATACTCTGTGATGTCTTGTCAGCTAGCGTGCCTGCCCAGAGCTTGCTGCAGTTCCAGCTCTGAACTTCAACCATCAGGACACAACTTAGATTGCTTGAAATAGGAGGAGCCTGCAAGCTCACAGCTTACCCTTCCAGGGAGCAGTTGCTTGCCAGTACCTGCATTCCAGTCTACAGTGGCACCTAGCTTCCATCTGTGAGACCAGTTCAGCTGTGAGTCACGATGCCTTATGCTCCAACTGTGAATGGGGTCAGTGTTCTTGCTGGGAACTGCCCCATAACTATCTGTTGGGCTGTCCAGTGGTAGCAGAGGTATGTTCTCTGCAATGTTAGAGCTTCCATCTGTCTAGGTGTGTCAGCCTCTGGTATTTCCTCACCTGTATACCTGACAAGCTGTACCCAGCTAAATAAACCAGGATCCTTGCTGCTTTTCCCCCTACTACATTTGCTCTAATCCACATGAAAATTTAAGCAAAGCATTTGTCATTCTCTATGATCATTTAGACAAGCAGAGGGATCCCTGCTGGGCTTAGCGTAAAGGATTTCCTCCAGAGAATGAATCCTCCTTCTGACTCAGCCCACAGAGCTCCACGGTGGGGCCTCCAGCAAAGAGCCAGCAATCTAGCAAACGTCACACATTGAGGAAGCTCACTGGAGGAAGGCTTGTTCTCAGACTGAAAGAACCTGTCCTCTATGTAAACCAAGCTCCTGCAACAAGGGGAGCAGAAAGATAATTCTATCAACATTGATCCCCATTTCTATGGAGCAGACACCCGGTCCAGCTGAGACCCCTACCTCTGTGCAGAAGCCACTCCCGCACGGTCTCGGTGACATCGAAGGACAGCCACTCAGGGGAGCCCCGTGTCTGCACATTCCTGCCACTGAGGTACCGCTGCTTCGCTATGTGCTCATCTGGCCGAAGGATCTGTGTCAGAAGGAGTGGTGGAAAAAATTAGCCAGTGCCATGCAGAAGGAAGGGATAGCCTTCAGTCTTTTTTTCTCCCACAGCTTGCTAAAAACTAATTCAGAAGGTTGGTCTTGGCAAGTCAGACGCCAGGAATACCCTGGCTCAGCTGAGAAGGACCTGCTTCACAACCAACTTGAACTCTGGAGACCTACACAATGCTTATTCCTGTGTCCTAACCAGCCCACCTCTCTCAGTTCAGAATTGTTTTGGGGCACACATCCAGAGGCAGAAGCACATGGCAATTCATTTAATGGATGGGTTTGTTTTTGTATACACCTGCGGAATATGGATCTAGATTTCAGAGTAGAGCCATGAGTGGTAAATACAGCATCTTGCCACAAGTCACCTGCCCAGCAAGCCAATTTATTGAGTTCTTGCTGCGGCACTTTCAGGTGTCTTACACTCTTCAACTTTTATCAAAACACACCAGGGCTGTTCAGGTTTAGAGACCTCTTCCTCTGCTCTGACATCTCTTCCCACTTTCAGACAAACAACCACAGCACACTCAAAGTGTTCCTTCCTGCAGAGCCCAGACTGACTCCACAGACCACTGAAACTATGGAGAAGCTGTGAGATCACCTCCATGTCAGTTGTGTCATCTGGTGGAGAATTGCTCTGACCTTTGAAGCTGGATTCCAGGAAGTCCTCAAGAGCTACCACCCAAAGACAATTTTACCATGCACTCTTACTGAAAAGTGGATAGACATGAGCCTGTGGGAGTGTGCTGCCTGGATGCTACGCTGTATTGTTAGGTGGTCCAGTTCAGCCTATTACCACTTCCAAGCCTGAACCAGACTTGATTCTGTCAGAGTCCCTAGGTTCAAAGAAAACTCCAGGTAACTACCTGGATTAACAGGTGGCCTGAATTGTGCTCCTGGGAAGCTGCTGCTGAAGGGAACATTGAAAGCAAGCACTGTTTTTCTAGTAAATCAGTGACAAGACAGAGACCCACTGGATTAGCACCAACTGTACTGCAACAGTCAGAGGAATAATACTGCCAAGGGTCCTACACATGCAGATGTGACAGAAGGGTCAGAGCAGCTCGGCTGATGAGAGGCTCCCTTCCCAATGGGAAAAGGGCAGCATCACATTGTAAAAGGAAAGGAAGGTGGCCGTATCACTGCGTATAGTGGAAGGAGCCTGGGTTACAGCATGCACTTTCTTCTTGCTCTCTTCAATGGCTCTGCACATATCAGTTGAGACAACCATTAAGGAGTCAAGCTATTCTGGGCTCAGACACTGGGGAAGGTGATTAGAGTACTCACCTGGAAGAGCTCAATGCGTTGCTCGCTGCGTTTGGAGCTTGGGTTGGGCACACGCAGCACCCGAAACTCAGCCCGGAATAGGTTGGTGCTGTTCTTCTCTGCTGACGACACATTAAAGCGGAACACATTGGAGGTAACACCTTTTGGACAAATGCCCAACTCATCTAGGAGAAAGAAATATAGAAACACTGAGAACCACATCTCTGAGGGGCAGGATCTCAAATAAATACTGTTTGAGAAAGAGCTTTCCAGTAGAGACCTGTCATTCAAACGTCTTGCCACCTGTGAAGCATGGCTATCTAGGTCAAGATAACAAGGATGAATTCACTCAAATTTGGTATACATTGCAACACTTTACCAACATTCCCCCTACTGCCATCGTTATCAATGCCACAAGACGGAGAATCAGTAGAGATCAACCACAATATGTTTATTATTATGTCTTCTAACTCTGCCCATCAAATGTTGCTTAATACTCATGAGCTGGCTGCACCCAAAATGACAATCCCAACCCAGGCAATGGGACAACCTCTCTTGCAGTTAATGGAGCCCATTCCCAACAGTGAGAATGCTGTGATTCTGCTCATGATGGAGACATGAAGCCATATAGGAAGGAATGATCCCATTGCTCCTGAATCTTCATTTTACAAACCTTGACATTGCCTCCTGGAACGGAAGCCACCCAGTGTCAAAAAACACAAAGCATGAGGTGTTGAAGACACTTTAGGGCAGTGAGTATCCAATTGTACTGAAAGAACTGAGGTTTAAAATTGGTTGTCACTTATGACCTGGAGAAGGAGTCCATGAATAGTACTGGGCCTGTGGAGATCACACACATGGGCAGGAAATAATAAAGCAATTTTCTACTTCCATGTGTGCCTGCTGAACAGAAAAACCCATTTCACACATGCCTCAAAAGAGAGGAGGTAAAACCTGTAAGGTCCAAAACAGAGTCCTCAAGAGCAAATAACACTCTCTTCAGTGGGACCATTTTGGTCTCATGGAAGTTTTTGTTCTTGCTGTTGTTTCTCTCCTATTGACCTTGTTAGCCTTCAAGGCTCTAGCATCATGAAAGCTTCCTGCAGACAAAACACAGCAGCTTCTGCTCTACATCCACCTGCAGGTTTGTTTGCAGCCCTGCAGAGCCTCTCAGATGACCTCTGACTGTTGTCCAATGCAGCAGGAGGCTCTTATATCTGCTGATATGTAAGTTGCTTCCAAACAAACAAACAGAAAGAAAAACTATCACCTGTTTCCAGACATGGTTCCAGCCTGTGACAAACAGGCTAGAAGCCCTAGCTGGAACAACCTTCAAGTTACATTCCTAAAGTCCTGCAGGACCCTCTTTTGTTCCCACCATCACTACCTCCCCTGAGAAGCAGCTTCTGAAGATGGGATAGTGTGAAGCAGCACCCGAGTGCAGAGGTTCACCTCCCATCCCAAATTCTGATGTCAGCAACACTGATGTACACTCATCTCAATGGAGATGAAGGTCTTGCTCTTGTGCTACACTCAAATTCAGCACACAGGACCCTGGCAATTTTCAAGGATATGTTTTTAGGGTGCTGAAATTTTACTCAATAAGCTCACAACCAGATGCTCACATTGGGCTTTAATTGGAGGAGTCTTTGTCATTAGTACTACTGAACAGAACAGCATTCCCATAGTCTCTAGCTGTTATTGAAGAGGTGGCTGTTCATAAATCCCAGGACACCCCACTGCAGGCATGAGCTGGCCTGCTCAGCCCAAAAGCCCAGCCACACACAAACACCTACTCTGAGGACTCCACCCCTGTGACCAATTCAAGGTTTGATGCTGCAGGAAAGCCCAGCAGAAAACCCAAGTTCTCAGTAAGTGCCCAAAGACACCTTCCTAGCTGAAGTCTAACACTGATTACTATTCTGTGTCCTAGACCTAGGCAGATACTGTGTTTCAATAGCCCCTGAAGCTGCTTTGCACGCCTAGCCCTATAAATAGTGCTGTTAACAGCCTGCCCTTTCATTTCAAGCCTGACTGCCTGGCCTTAAGGGGTGTCCCAATTATCATCAGAAATGCCTTTTTGCATCAGACCACTGGTCAGTGTAGCTCAATATGTTTCCAACAGTAGTGCTTTATCTGACAATCTATTTAGAGGCTGCAAATCTGGTCCTACAGCACAGAGCTGATGAGAGACAAGTAATGCTTTATCATCTCCTTAATGTTTTCTGCTAAATTAGACAGCCATGGTGGTAAGACATTACATCTATTGTATTTCACCTGCTCTCCCCACATTGCTTTCCATCTACTTCACTATCAAGGTGCTGGTCTTGGGAGACCTTCCCAGTGAAAACAGTAATACCTCTTTTCCCTTCCCTAAAAGTTTCATGTTCCCTTTGTAACCTGGGAACAAGCCCTCTGTGATGCGGAAATGGAGCTGTGTTCTGTGTTTCACTCTGAGCCTGTGAGTCTGGAGCGTGTTTCTCATAGCACGGAGTTCAGGAGACAGCTCTCACTCCTAGGAAACTTGACAGCTTTGGGGCAAAGTAATTTTTTTGCACAAGGTCACAGGCCAAGACAGCAAGGGAATTTTTCAGGGAATTTGGTCCAGTCCCAGCTGAGGTGTGTTAATCACAGTGGAATCCAGACTTATTCACCACCAGCACAGAACAAAGCCTGGAGGCAATATTCCTGCAAGCTCTCCACAACTCTCAGTGGCAGTAACCAAGCCTGGAGACAGAGAATCTGCAACACCTTGTGCTCCCATGCCAGTCTATGTCTGGTATGACATATCCTCACAACTGGGCCCTGCTGTTACTGTGGAGTCCAGGCAGCCCAGAGCTGTTCACTGCACCAATGATGAGACCAGTAGCCTCTTTGTGTGGATAACGTGATACAGAGAACACATTCTTTTGGGAGCTTCCACCTTCCTACCACTGCTCTAAGTGAGGTCCAGGCTCACCATGTGCTGCTGATCCAGCAGAAACAGCTGTTGTTTCTGGCAAGCCCCAGGAAGGCTGATGGCTGTGCAGTTCAAGTTTGATGAGAAGGAAGGGCAGACCGTCTGTGAGCAAGTATCGCCTCACTCTGTGTTGTACCCCTGAATCACCAAGGTGTTTAATGCCAAAGCTGCATAACTTTAGAGAAAAACGTTGATCCATTTGGAACTCGGCAGGTGGCAGGTTTGGAGGGAATAGATGCTTGGCCCTAGTGACCCATGACTTTAATTGCCTTGTCTCTCAAGCTGCCTTCAAAAATGGCATCTGTTTTTCCTCAGGAAGGTAAGCAAAAAGCTATTTGCAGGACTGTCAGAGATGTTCCCCAAGCTTGAACATAACCAAGTCAGTAGTTTAAGGGAGTCTGATCCACCTGAGTTTTATGAGATGCCTGATGTGAATGGCTGGTCAAAAGTGAGTTATTTTCTGAAAGGAAGTCCCTTTTAATTCAGGCCATGTACCTGAGAGGCACAGGGAGAAAGACCATTCTGTGAGTCACCAAGCAGCTCTGAGAAGGGATGGAGAACTCGGCTCTCCCCTCTGTTATATTTGCTCCTCAGCTCTCCTCACTTTTGGGCCTCGCATCTTTGAAAAGGATGGGTTCTCTGAGCCAATATGACACTTGACTAATAGTCTGGAGCTAGAACAGTTTGTGTGAGTGTGCACACATTTCAGACTTGTCTGTATCATCATTGCAGTTCCTTCAATGGAGTAGTCCTCCCCTTTCTCCCCCCCCCCCCCCCCCGGAGACTGGCTTTGGCTCAGAGCATGCTCTTAGATCACCACCTGGCACAGTGACAGAGTCATGGGAAAGTTGAACACCAGCCACTTCTGAAGACACGGGGCCAAATTCAGCCATGGTGTAAGCGATGAAACTCCCCAGGTTTCAAAAGTGTGTCTTTTGACACCACCATCTGTCTGGAGCTAGTCTCTCCCAGTGTGACCAAATGACAAGGTTCCCTCTTTCTCTGGGTGGTGGCATCTATACTGGCCCACTTCCAGAAATTTAATCTCAGCACTACTTGGTTTTGTGAACCCACGGTCCCAGTGTCCTACGGGGACATGGGACAGGATCATTCATTTCCACAGGAATTTTCCCAAAGCCACAATCCCTGCTCATCACTCCTTTTCCTACACTATTTCTTCATTCTGTTTTCCCCTCAATTTTAACCAAATCCACACCCCTAACTTCATTTGCCACTGTTACACTCTGTGTTTTCCCCATTTCCATCCCCCAAAAATGCTAGTGCATAGTGTGGCTGTACTATTTTGCAGACACTTGTTTTTCCCATATGTTTATAATTTCACAAACAACACTTCAGTAGGTCAAAAATGCTGAAATACAGGTAACCTTTGCACGTTCTGTTCCTTGAATCTTGGTGTCTCCTGAGCTAAGAGCTAATCATATAACCATATGGAGTGCAGTCTGCTAAAGATTAAGTAAAATTTGTTGCATTAACACATTGTAGCTTATTCCAGCTCATCATATGTCAAAATTAACATAAACCTGGCAGCATAACTGCATTCTGAGACTGCCTGCACCAAGTGACAACTCCACCCCAGAACTGCTAGTGTTCAAATCTTGTCCCCAGGACTGCACAACATCACAGGAGAACACCCTGGATAGTGGTATGACTGCATCTTCCAAGTCCAAAGAAATCCTAAACAAACCAAAATGACTGCTTGTGCCTACATGTGCTCAGCATCTGCAATCTGCTTTGGGTTCATGTCTGCTCAGTCTCTTTGCATCTGCTCAGCTTCTGCACCTGAATCTGTTTAGTGTCCACATCTGGGCCTGCTCATCATCTGCTCCACACCTGCTCAACATCTGTCATGCTTCCTCAGTGCTTATGTTCCCTTGGGGGTCCCTTTGGCATCACTGTCTGCTTTACACCTGCTCAGCATTCCCGTTGCCTTCCACTCGCTCTCTGAACGCTCACACTATCTGAGTAACACCTTCGTTAGTGTCCTCCAAGCAGCTAGTCTCTCCAGCAAGTGCCTCTCCACCTTCTCTACTGCCGGCGCGGGTGCTGCACGGACCGGACAAGGTGCCTGTATCTCTGCGGCAGGCGCTGGAGCTTCAGCAGGGAGGAGGCGGTCTACCTGCTGTCACCCAAACACCAGACCTACGCCGTCCCCCAGCCCGGCGCGCAGCGTTCACCCCGCCAGCCGCACGGCTTCCCCTCCTGGCCTTGGCCAGATGTCATGGCTCTCGGCACGGGCTTCTAGACACGGGCTGGGCTCGCCGCTGCCGGCCGGGGCCTGGGCCGATGCCGCTCCCGGCCCACGCCAACCCCCGTACCCGCTGCCGGCCGAGCCCCGCGCCGTCTCGCTGCCGCTCCGAGCGCCTCCCGCCCGCCTCCGCACCCGAGCGCGGCCGGGCGGGGACGCGCCCCCGGCCCGCCTCCGCCCCGCCGGGGAAGTGGCCCCTTCCGCGGGGCCCGGCGCCCCTCGGCCCGGCTGGCCGCCCCTCCCCCGCGCCCGGGATCCCGGGCACTCTGCCCCGCGGGCGCGGCACCCCGGCCGGCGTGAGGGGAGCCCCGCACTTACTGTGCTCGGGGAGGCCCTGGATCATGTCAAATTTATGAATCTCTTTGGCATAGTATTCGGACTCGGTGTTGTCCTGAGAGCAGCTCTCTTCCTTCTCCTCCTCCATCTCCTCCAGCAGCTCCCGAGTGCTGTTATAGAGGGCCAGGATCTGGTAGGGCACATGGGCCGGCCCTACGGTCTCCGGGGGGCTGGTGAGCCGCAGCTTGCTCAGGATCTGCCCTCGGATGGCCTCTACCCTCTTCTTCTTGATATGGTCCAGGTCCAAGGTGGTGCAGGAGGACAGCGAGAGGCTCACGGTAGCGAAGCTCAGCAGGGACAGCAGCACCAGAGCCCTTTGCACGTACATCTTCATGTGCGACGAGGCGGCGGCGGGGCCCTCCGGGAGAGACCCCCGAGCGGCGGCGAGAGAGCGCAGGGGATCGGGCGGTGTGCTGGCGGCAGCCTCCCCAGAACCCGCAGGCTGAGGCTTGGCGAGGAGGTGCATGAACTCACTGCGCCGCGCGCGACTCAGGACTTCCAGGAAGAGCTGGCAGCGCTTCGCAAGGAGAAGCGGCGGGCGCCGTGCCTCGCCGCGCCGCGCTCCTTCCCCATGCGCCGCCCCGCGCCCCGCGGAG
>VZTJ01000383.1:3854289-3931881 GCA_013397795.1 Orthonyx spaldingii
ACCAGTCCTTACAGTCATTTTGCTGGAACTAATTCCACCTCCATACAGTGCCCTAAATCATTGATTCCCAAGGTCTGCTGGTGAGTGCTGACTGGTCACATGCCACAGGCGCCTTCTTGCTTCTGGCTGCTAAATTTCATTAAAATAACTATACTGATGTGACTCTTCCACATGAGCAATTGTTGCTTCAGGGATGTTATGCAATGGTGCCTGGCAAGGAGATTTTACTTAGTGTGAGTGGATCCCTGCTTTGAAAACCCTATTGTTTGGGTAATTTCTGTGTCCTTTATACAGGCTTATGCTCTTAAGCATCACAGTCACACTTTATAATATTTTTCCATTTGTAAAAGTCTCTAAAAGGTATAAAATGGTTAACTGAGTGTTCAGAAATCTGATCAGTAAGCTGCTTGTAACTTACACTACTGTATGCTTACAAACTTCTGTTAATTGTATCACAAGTCTCTTCCAAATCAATTGTTTGAGGGACTTTATATTATAAAGTGTGATTCAAGTCTTGTTGCAATATATCCCTCCCTTAGTCATTGCCTGGCCAAGCTGAAATACTTGGCTTCTTGAATCATTTGTCCGAAGCTGGCTCCTTCATCCCTCTGATGGCTCATCTAACCCTTCTCTGAACTCCCTCTGGGCTTTTCTGAGTGTTACAATCTGAACTCTTCTGGATTTAGTCCCTTTCCTCTTGCTGTACTGAAGATAACTTTGTAGCTGCCTCAATACTAACAAACAGCCCCATCTGGGTTACGGATGTGAACGTACCTGCTGAAGTCCTGCCCTCCAGCCATCTGCCTGCTCTGAAACTTGTTTTGCATCCTTTGGCGAACCACTCATCTTGCATCTGAATTTTTGCCAGTTGAATCACTCATTTGGCTGCTCCTTCCAAGACTGCCTGGGATATTTAGCCAAAGGCTGTAAGACTGATCAATGGTATAATAAAGGGTGTGTCCTAATATTTCAGTTAATTTGCAGAGGCAGAATAAGCAGGAGTATGAATGTGGTTGTGGGCCAAGATTTTGCTGTGTTCTTTTCCTGACTTTGCCATAGATTTGCTTTGGGGCCTTGGAGAATTCCCTCCACTAGTTTTCTTTAGTCCCTATCTGAAAGGAAAGCTAAAGCCCTTTGCAGAAGCCCTGTGGATATTCCCTAAGTAGACCCACAGGGGGATTTAGATGCCTTATCCTCATAACAAAATCCATGTCCTGTACTGGGTGCCTGTGTAGTATGTAGATAAACTCAGGATGGGCTAGTGGATCTCTTGGGATGGTAAGGAGTGGCTGGGAATGGCAGTGTGTCTGAAACCCTGTCCTTCTGTGGAGCTCTGGCCCCATTCTGAGAGCTCTGAGAGTGCATGTCCTTGTACTACCAGTGAGAGACCCTGATCCCCATCCTGTTTTCTAGCCTTCAGAAGTGGAGCAGGGCTTTTCTTTGCCTTCATGGACCTCTGGGTCCTGAATTAGCAGATGTTCATTTCCGTGTTGGAACCTCATGCTTTAGACATAGAGATTAAACCAGCCATCTCCTTTCTAAGATGGAAAACACTGATTTTATTGTCCTCTTCCTTCTCTGAGAAAGATGTAGCAAATAATGTTTTCAACCTCCGTAGGGAATATTATATATAATGACAAGGCTGCGAGCTGTTCTGAGTCTGAGAAGGCTCTCAGTCCTTTCTCCTGAAGCTGCTCTGCTTTGCAAATGGAAGCAAAAGAATTTTGGTACCATAGGGAAGGACTTTTTAACTGAAGGCAACAGCATTTGAGTGGGAAGACACCTGTTCAGTCCCAATGAGTCCAGCTGGGACCTCATCCTCTAGTTGTGCTTTGGTAGCATGTGCTTCATGCCATAGGTAGTCTCATGGTCCTTCATGGACTAAGATCAGAGACAGCACCTGGTTTCTGACCCTTGTACAGGTGGATGCTGGCCTCTGTGGTGCTATATCCCTCGGTGTTTGAGTGACACCGTGCTTTAAGGCAACAGCTGGAAATAGGATTTGAAGATCTGACCTTTCCAGAAGGGGCATCAAAGTCCTTTTGTAGCTCTAGTTGCCAGTGCTTTTAAAACATTTTTAAAAATGTTTTAAAACATTGGGTGGAAAAATGGGCAGTTGCTTTTTAGGTTAAGACAACATGTCAGGAACAATTGTTTTTATTGAATGTTTGTTGGAAGGACAACTACTAAAAAAATGTAAGTACCTGAAATATAAAGCCAGTTGTGTTCTTACATTGCTAGGTCACCCAGTTGGGTGGGGTTGTTGGAGTGAGTGTATTTGCATCCTGAAATACAGTGCAGAATGATGTGGAGATCCCCTGGTGAGAAGCAACCTGCACTCTACCTGGGGAGGTACCAGCTTGGTTACCAGAAGTACCTAAAACAAGACATTTTCCAGACTTGAGCTGACTCACATGGATCCTGCTTGCAGGTGTGTCTGCACCTGTGGTGTAGACATGGCCTGGGGCTTGGTATGATCAGGGCCTTTAATCAGAGCGGTATTTTCCTGACCCAGTTCTTACCCTTGCATAGTGATTGGCACCCAGCTCCAAACTTTCATTCCATTGTCTGGTCTGGTCTGGATCTGTGCAGCAGCCACCCCCCGAGTGCTCTCCCTCACATTCCCTGAAACTTAAAAACATGCAAGTGAGGAACCCAGCACCATCTGTACTCAGTATTGATCAGGGGACCTTATTTGTATAAAAGTAATCACAGTGGTTTGGGCAATGTCCTTCCACTCTGGTTCAGAGAGTTTATGACCTAGGAAGTCAGAATTGTAATGCAGTCACTTATAGTCATTTCTGTATTTACAATTTGCACTGCAATAAGATCTAGAGAGTGTTGGTGTATGGCTGGAACAAAAATTACCTGTTCCTAAAGACCTTACAGTCTGACTGCAATGTTTTGCTCTAGCATCCTGTTCTCCTCTGTGATCTTCAGCTTGTAGAGGAGCCCTCGCCAGGGGTAGCTGCATTTTGTATATGGCATGTGGCCAGGGTTTTGCCTTCTTAGGCATGCAGCTGGGAGTAGGGTGGACTGGCAGTAGATAGCTCTTGAAGCAGTTGGCATTTCTGAGATCCTGAGAGGGTTCTCTGAGGCAGAATTTCCCGTAGCTATTGCACATTTTGAATGCCCTTCCATTTACGTGTTCATCCTGGGCTGAGCTGCGTTTGTCCCTCCATGTCGCAGAGTTTCTGTCATCTGTTTTGATTCTTGCATTATGCTAATAAACACCCTCCACCAAAAGGATCCAGCATCAAAGGAGCACTGTGTTTTTTACCTGCTTCCATTCTACAGGGTTTGCGTCTTTTTTTCCCCCCAGAGGTCTTCTGGTTGCTTGTAGAAATGCTGGACTCCCAGCCTGTTCCTGGGGACCTCTCATCTGGAATTTGGCCAGATTCTCCGGGAGGAATCTGAAAAATGCAGCTGAACTTTTGTTCCCTAATTAGGCCAACTTCCCCAGTGTGAGCCCCAGCACTGCATGGCCTGGAGCTCCCCAAGGCCTTGCGCAGCCTCTCTCCCGTGCACCCCGACTGGCTGACCGGCAGGGCAGTTATTTTCAGCCTTCTGAGCTTATCTCCTTGCCTTTTGATGACATCTTCTGAAATAGCTTTTCTAGTCAGCCATGTTTCCTGGCCTTTCTAGTAGTATCCTGCCTGCTTGTCTACCTTGAGGTGGGCCCAGGGGCACTCAAAGTATGAAATAAATACGTGTGGAAAAGAAAAAGCTTTTAATAAAATTATTTTTAATTAGATTGCCATATATAGCATAAAGTAGTAGCAAACTGAGAAATGTTCATGTCTAGGAGGGCTGGAGGGGCACTTCCTTGTAACTATGGGTCGTGAGAGGATTCTACCTGGTGACCCCTTATTTAGAGAATCAGATTGTTGTGTGCTGATTCACTGTTCTCATGCAGGGGAAAGCAGTAACTCCTGAAACAGGTTAAGATGCCAAATGCTGCAAAGGTGACAGCTTTCCTCACAGATGCACATCAGCTGACAAGTAGCTGTTCAGGAGAGCAATTCTTGATAGCTGGTTAACAATATGAACTGCTCCTTTACCTGCTGTGATAGATGGCAGAGAATATTTGAAGCCCCCTAAGAACTTTTTCTGTCTCAATAACACTTTCCCTAGTAAAGGAAAGTCAGTGACTGTGAAAAGGACAGTTTGTGGATGAAACGCAAATTCAGTATTTTCTGCTAGGTATTTAAGACATGCAGAAGTCCTTGGAGCGTATTCATTAAAATCAGATGCACTATTTGAACTGTCTATGGACATGATAAAGAGAGCCAGTAGAGATGGGTTGTTCTTTCAAAAAGCCCAGGCTTGCTTAGGTCTTGGAATTGATGTGTTTTTGATATCATACATGCTCTGAGACCAGTATAGATTGTTTTATGTGGCTTTTAGGAGCACTAGAGCTATTTGACTTACAGCTCCTTAATTTGCAGCAATCAAAACTAATTAATCTGGCCTGGTTGTGGAGATTTGCTTTTCCTCAGTAAGGGGAGCCTCTGGCATCTCGCTGGAGAAGAAAATCCTTGAGACTGCCTATACTTCTTCCTTTCCACTCCATGGTCAATATTGGATAAAAACAAGACACCTACCTACTGTGTAAAATCTCACAGTGTTTGTGCATTGGAAAAACATAGATCCTACGTATTTTAGGAGAAATATGACATGATAGAAGAACTGTGTGTCCTCTGTTGCATGCTGTCAATGTCATTTGAGTCCCTGCATCCCTGCACAGAGTGCTCAGTGTTTCAAAGGAGTTGTCATGTTGATGAAGGTAAATTAATCCATGTTTCCAGACCCACTTGAGAATCTTAGGGACTTAACATGCCCATCATCTGCCTCCGTTGTGCTAGGTCCTAAAAGAAACTTTGCTGGACCTTCAGGATTCAGAGACCCACAGGGTAGTTGCTTCCATTAGGGAAGCAACATCCAACTGGCACCTTCAGAACTGTAGACGTGATCTGACAAGTAGCCTGGAAATTTCTGCTTTAATGGGGAAGCCAAATTAGAATTCTGCATCTGTCTGATAAGAAAGGGCCTGAAAAACAATAAAGAAGAAGGTAGAGTTTCTACTTTAATGCAGGAGAGATGGAATTCAGGCCAGTCATTTTTCAAATGGAGAGATAAAGTACTGATTATGGATGTAGTATCAAAGTGTTGGTATGGAAAGTGGCCTGAGAAGTACTGGAAAAATGCCATCACAGAAAAGGTGAGCTGAATTTCTGAGGGGAAAAAAACTCAGAAAAACTCAGACTATGCCAATTTTTCTTGAAAAAGGGACAATCTGCAGAAACTCAAGTAGAGGAGATCTTCTGGAGATAAATAATGAACAAAACTGCAGTGGAAAGGCAACTCACAGCAAGTAAGTGATTAGTTAACGCTGTGAAAGAGACTGAGCAGCAAGGACTGAGAGACAACGCTTGTGAGGAGCTGGTGGAATCTCAGTGTTTTGCACACTAAACTGTTGGATGTATTGCTTTGCATTTGGGAACATACATACAAATCATCAGGGTGTAACAGTAGGTACCAACAAGTTCTGATCATTTAAATTCCCCAGTCTTTTTCACCAAAAAGGTGTGTTTAGGAGCACATTTGATGCATTACAGAAGAACGGTGTACTCTGTTTCTGCTCTGATCCCTCTGGCATTGACATTTGTCCCACTTTCTGCCTCCAGCTCTTGCTTGCAGCTGCAAAGTCCGTGCCTGTCACCATATTATGGCAATGCACGACATTATATTCTCAATTGTAAATTATGCTGAGCTTTTGGAAATGTGAAAGTATATGAAGGTAAGTTTATTCACTTGACAAAAGTGTATGTGGCATGTGACTTTATTACAGCACTTTACAGGCAACTAACAAAGAAAAGCTATTTCTCTTCAGCTGACAGTTAACATTGCCTTTCCTGTTGCTAGTGCTCCTGTAGGCAATTCAGAAAGAATTACCTGATTTATTGCAGGAGGAATAAAAGACCTGTAGGCGTATGTGAGTTGTTTGTCAGGGTCTGACAGACATTCAGGGTTGCCTGTTGTGTAGGATCAATGGGAACATGTTACAACATTGGTAAGGCATTGGAATCAAACCCCTACGTGTCCTGGAGTCATGCCCTGTGCAAAAACTGAGGCAGTCATTGTCATCACCCTCTGATCTGGTGTGCCCCACTTGAGTTATCTTTGATCTGAAGGCTAGTTTTGATGATGAGGAAATTAAATTGCAGGTGCATTGAAATGCTCTGGAGATGCTGCATTTTCCCTCATCCTTATGGCCCAGGTTCTTTGGTGTCATTTTTGTATCCCCATGCACCTTTGTGAGGAGTTGTGAGGCTGTGTGTTGGAAATATGGCTTGCTGGCTATCAGAGGGATAGTGTGAGGGGAAAGGGGGTTGTTTGCATGGGAAGCATCTGTGTGGGAAGGAGTATGTTTTTGAGTTAGGGGTGTGTGTAATGGGAATAGGGATGTTTATGTGAGCATGCACGCCCATATGTGGTGTGTGTTCCCGCTTTTTCCTGGGCTCTGGGTGTGTCCAGATCAACTGAATTCAAAATGCTCCTTTTTTGGCACTGTAGCCTCTTCTCTGGTTTGGCATTTTAAGAATCTGGGGGAATCATTTAAAGATCAGAAAACTCCATTCACTTGGGCCCCTGAAGGCTTCACATTCTGTGACATGGTCATTCCAGTCGGCTGAGCTCTGTCCCCTACGGATGAGCCCATATAAGGAGGCTGTTTCCTGCGTTTCACGCTCCCTGCCTGTCCCTCTGCCCTCCTGTGCTCCCTTTGCCGAAGAAAGTTGGTATTTTGGGACTGCAGCTCCTGCCTCATTCCTGCTCCCTGTTTATTTTTGGAGGATGACTATTTTTGCTCCTATCAGGGAGCTATGCAGGGTCATGCCCCCTCCCTGCAGCAGGCAGAGGCTGCCCCTGGCAGGGTCTCTTAATTTCCCACACTCACAAACAATGCTTCTACTTCAAGAAATAAACATGGGAGACCCCTACCATCAGGGGTTAGCTTGACCCTGTCCTCATCTGTGGCAAGAGGTGATTTGGCTTTGGCTCAGGGTTGGCCCCACCACACATGCAAGGTCCTCTCTGAAGTCAAAACTCCTCAGGAGTCATCCCACTCATTCACTTTCTTAATAAAAGCTGTGGAAGCCACCTGTCTCCCCACCATTCCTTTGCAGTTACCATTTTGTCTCTGTTTTGGGACATCTTTTACCCAATCAGTCTTTCTCATGATGGTCCTTTCACAGGTCCTTGTAATCCATCTTCCCTCACTGGGCACCATCAGCTGGGAGCTATGTAAACTGGGTTCACCTTGCCTCTGCTTTCATCATTGCCTGCCATGCAAAACACTGAAGGCAGTGCTGTACAAAGTGCCTCAGGCTGGGGGAACCAAGCCCAAAACTGTAAATGGCAACGGGCAGCTTCCAAATGGTGGGAATTTATGGCCCCATTTGAAAATTCCCATCATAAGCCCCAAGCTGAATTCCCATTTTCTTTTGCCATATGGCAGAATGCCACACAAGACAATGCAAGAAAATAACAGGGGGTGTCTTCAAGCTCCAGATGAACTTCCCCTTTAGATTTCAGTGGTGGCAGTGGTGGGATTCATCCCAACTAACTTTGGAAGTGTTTGGGTATGCCTCATTGTATCTGAACTTGGCATCTATCCTCCTAAGCAGTGGACAAAAGCAGACTTTTTAGGAACAATTCCTCATCTAAAACAGGAAGTCTAAAACATGCTGTCTTGTACCCTAGGGAAGACGTAATGTGATACCTCCCACTGATACGTGAGCAACAGTGATGAACAAGTTCCCAGTGAACCCTATTTTGCCAGGAGAGCACGTCCTCTGTGGATCAGTCTGCTACTGTACTGTGTGTACTTGACAAGTTAAAGGCACACAGATCTGAAACTTGTCAAGATACTGATTAGGATGATGCATGTTTTGTTTACAGATGTGCTTAAAAACCTATTCTGTAGTTTATGTCTTCCTTTTATTTTATGACCAAACAGCATTTCAAACCCTCTCTCTCCATTATTTGGTAAAGTGTTACATTAGTGTGTGTGGACCTGATGTCTCAATTGGCTTGACTTTGCCTTAACTGGAGCTGTCTGTAACATATCTCTTCTCTTTATTAAAGGTTCCACCACCTAAACCCCCACGCCGGCAAGGAGGCTGGGCAGATGATCCTGTACTGCCACCTACCAAGTGAGTCCTCACCTCTTTCCTTATTAAGAGGGACTTAGGTGTGGAATAAAGGAACATCACTAGTTGGACCTTGCTGTCAGAGACATTGGAACAATTTTTCTGGGTCTTTAGATGGCCTCTGTTTCCAATATCAATGTAACTTGTTCAAGCCATTTGAAGTATTGCTCTTGCTTGGTCCCATTGGCTAACTGACTTGGCAAGGCTTAGAACTGTGTCATGTCCCTGTTTGCCAGAGGCAGTGTATTCCTTACCTGGTACTGTGCCTGGAAGGAGTCAAGAACATAATAAGCACATTTAAATGCAGGAGCTGGGATGGGGGGATTTGACTGGTTCCATCTGTTCCAGGAGAGTGACACATGGCAGCACCACACTGACAAGGGTGCAACGAACACATCAGGATTTAGTGATCAGCCTTGACAGTAAAGGTGAAATTTGTCAATTTATGTGTGTATGGGGTTATGGTATAATGGAGATGGATGGAGATGGTCAGTAAGAAGAGATGGGAGGAAAAAGTATACAAATTGTAGAATGTATGTTGAGGAGCCTGATGCTTATGAAGGACACATAAGACAAAGGAAATATCTGGACATTGTAATAGAGTAGGTATGAAAACTAAAGGACAGTTCAGACTGGGAGGAGATTACTTGCTTTCAAATATTAGTGGTTTACCAAGTTGAGAAGTTATGCTGATGTTGTATTTCATATTCACAGAGCTGAAGGTCTCAGCCATGGAGTGGTGTGAGATTGCTTGTGTACCTAAAGGCCTATGATAAAAGTGTGTATGTCTTAATACATACTTTGGAGCCACTCTGATTTATGAAGAGTTATGTATTTTCTTCTCTGAAACTGAGAATGGGTGAGGGCATCCAGAAACCTGTTATACAGTCAGTATTTCTTGGGAGGGGAGAAAGGTGGTCTGTATTCTGAGGTAGCCTTTCTGGAAAACAGTATTTTTCTGGGAAAATTATCACTGTATTTGTCTCTGAAAAATAAGTAGTCTGGAAATCTGGAGACTGGAATAAAGCAAGGGAATAAAGATCTCAGCCTGAACTCCTGTTGCTCTCCAGTTTAACCCTGATAATGGTTAATTTTCATAGGCTGGCGGCAGTTAGAAGTTGCCATTGCAAAGATGCATCCACCTCAGGATATTAAAAAAGTGCCACCAATGATTCTGGATCTTTGTAGAACCAAGCAGAAGCTTTATGGAAATGTGACAGCAGACAAGAAGGTTGAATTTCATTGTTTAGGAAAAAATAAGTTGTGTAATTTTTGGTGAGGTGAAGGACTGGATTGGAGGTAATACATATGCAGGGCTGTGCCAGCCGTGCCTGGTGTGCCCTGAAGGACAGTGAAGAACAATTCCTAATGTAACAGCCCCCTGCCACGTGCTACTTTACCATGTTTTCCATTGTTTGACATTAGCTTTATCCTGTAGATTTGCAGCAGAAGCTGTGGGTGGTGGTTCCCCAGCGTCTCAACTGCATGGGTTGCAGACATTGTAGGTGTCTGGAGTAAAGGCTTCTATGACGTTGGATGTAGTTCAGCTGGAGAAGCAGAGCAGGACACATAGAATTGCAGACCTTTCTGCCTCTGAGAATCTGCACACTGGGACATGAGATCAAGGTGTGCCCCTTGCTCAGTCATGCTCAGTGATATGTCATATGTGACAGTGTTCTTTTGTATTAAGGGTTTTTATTGGATAAATTTTATGAAGTTTGTTCTGATTTTCTCCAGTCATATGAAGTACAACGATTTTGTACAACTCATTCCCCTGTCTTTTCTTTTCTTTAGCTGTGTATTCTCCCCAAGCTGATCTCTCTTCTTCTCTCCCTTAAAAAAGTCTGAGATGCTGGCCTGTAGGGCTTGCTTTGTGACATATCCCAGGGTAAAGCCTTCATGTGAAAAGTCTGAGTCATCGGCTGATGTCATACCAATGTTGCTGCAGCTTTGTTGTTTCTGTTTTCTCAGGCTCTATCTCCCTACAGCGTTTCAACCAATTTGACTCAGTTTGGAAGCCATCAAGTTAACTTGCTCCAAGTTCACTAGTGTAGATGTACTTAGAATAACATGCTTCTGTTGATATATCTGATTTAGGTTTAAGCCCTTTTTTGCCAGTGTAACTGAACCTACACTTGGGAATTATTCTGTTAGAAGTAATTTGATTTTCAGAACTGACAATGTTAAAATCTGATTTTTTTTTTTCACTTAGGAAGGATGAGCAGAGTGGCTTCAGTTAGATTTTCTGTGTTGTGTAAATATATTGTGGGTCAGATGGGATACTGTGGCCACTTGTGCAATGATCTTGTAGCTATTTATGTGTTACTCTTTCTCCATGTGAAGTCTTAGCTTTTAGTTCTGTTTCTGACAGGCTCAGTCAGTTACAACTGCACATGTGCTGCTTTTCCTGCAGGGATACTTTTCTACTATATTTCTAATTCAGAGTCTTATCAGTATGAAATGATCACTTGAAATTTTTCTTTTTATTTCCATTTGGCACATGTTAGAGTAAAATTTAGTTTGTAACCTGTTTTTCTTCTTTTGTGGTCTCTTTTAGTCCCTTATCTGCCCAGCTCATGTCATGTTTCTGTAAACTTGTAAATATTCTCACCATCTTGCTGATTATTTCCATTAGACTGCTGCTCTCCCAGACTGTTGCAAGATAGGAAGAGGAGGAGGACCCTTAAAGTTTTTCAGCCTAAATTATTTTTAAAATTCATTAGCACAGGTGGTGTGTGAGATACAGTATTTTATCATGAGTTCCCATAGCATTGACAAGTGTCAGATATTGAAATTGCTGAGAATTATCAAAATGGTCTCTTGTACTCAAGTTTTCAAAAGCCAAAGATGGGAAGATTACTTTGGACTCCCAGTACTCTTGTAGAACAGCTGTCATTGCTAGGAGTCCCATTTTGTAAATCTGGGTAATGATGAGGATCACTGGTAAGTGTCTGAGCAAACCCCCAGGCTGGTCCTTTGCAAACAGCAAATAAATGGTGCAAAGTAGTGACAGAAAATTAATTTTTCCATACTACCAGGGCCATCTGTACCTGAATCTGCTGTATCTAGTTAAACCTGTACTCAGAAGAATTATTCTATATGAGAAGAGGCAGTCCCATTGCTGCCCCAGCAACATTCTAGCCCAGTATTAGCAGAAAGGGGACCAGCCAATAATCTGAGCAGCCACTTGGGGCCTTGTAGCCTGCTGAGATAAATAACAGTAATTACAGCTGGGTTTTGCTACAGAAGCAGCTCTCTAACCACTGGATGGAGCCCAAGTGCCATTCTGAAAGCTGTGCTGATGTCCCTAATGACATCAGTGCTGACACTCGTGACAAGCAAAGCAGAGGTTTACTGTCAGGTTATCTCACGCATCAAAAGGAAGAAACACAAAGTGCCTGCCGGTGGGAAAAGGAAAAGGGAACTCAGTTTTGCATACTAGTGAGGATTTGATAAAGGAGGGGTGCTTCCATGATTCATTTAATTCCAACTTCTTCTGATCTCGTTTCTCTGACTTTTCTGATAGAATTTCTTCCAGTTTCCTCTAGCAGTATCTTAATTTCTTTGCTTTTTGGGGTCTTTCAGTTTACTTGGGTGCTTGATCCCTTTGGTCTTGCAATGAGCCCCCTAAAATTCCTACAGCTCTGCAGGCAGCAGATAGGTTTGTTGAGGAAATAAACACAGTTTCTTTCAGGTGGCCCTGCAGGCAAACACAAGTGCTGCTTTCAGTAGGAAGTCCCTTCCAGTGCCTGCACGTGTATCTCGTTTCTTCTACATGGATCATGGCAGTATAGCAACAGGTGCTTCAGCGTCAACTGAAATTCCCCCTTCCTGACTGATAGGTCACACAGAATTGGAATAATCAAGGCTTGTTTAGGAAAATGACCATGCTGCAGTATTTTGGAACAGAAGTGGTACAGTGTCCAGGAATGCATTTGCCAAGAAGGTAAATATTAAGTGCCTGTAGGAAGGAAGGGGATGCAGTTGGGGTGACCTTTAGAGCAGGGTAACCCAGCCCTGTGTAGATATCATTTAAGGTTCTGAAGGGTGGGCAGTGGTGAGATTGCACCCTGGAGCTGGAGGAAAGTTATTTAAGAGATTAAGGGGTTTTATGATGCAAGGTCTCTAAAGTAAAGTTAAAAACCTCCTGTTTCAAAAATGTGGGCTTAAACTATCCTGTATTCTCTCCATAAGACGACCCCTGAGAGTGCCTGGTTTTACAACTTCCAACAACACCTGTCTTGCAGCTGGGAGTAGTAAAGTGCTCATGAGTTTCTCTATCTGGGACAGTGGGGGAAAACGTGTGTCATTGCTTCTGTCCTCTATTCCAAATCCAGCAGTGTTGAGGTGAGTCTCAGTCTGGGCTTCCCTGTGCCACTGCCACGTTAGGAGCGGAGCCAGACTCCTGGCTGTGTGGGAGACATCAGCCTCACTCTGCAGCTTGCAGCCATCTGCGGATGTCCTCAGTGAAGTGAAGAGTATAGGCAGAGAGGATCAAGGCTGCCAAGTGAGAGGGCACAACTTAGAAGGAGAAGAAAGAAAAGGAAGTCTGATTAAGTTTTGTCTTGAAGTGTCTGTTTTTGGGTTTGTCCCTGCATTGATCTGCAAGGGAATGAGGCAAGTAATGGCCCCTTGGGGACCTTCAGGACTTTCCTCTCAATGTCAGCCGTCATTTTCAATCACCCTCTCCCTCCCAGCCATTAATTTTGGCCCAGGATCATGGGGACTTGTCCATCTATCACTCCTAATTGACACTAAATGATCTGTCAGTTTATTGATGAACGGCAAGAGTGGAATTGTCACAATATATTTTACTTTCTAACAACTCCTCCTGACAATTTTACCTTGTCCATCTCACTCTCCTCACATAAATCTCCATTGGCCTCTCATTCCTTCTCTTGGGCTGATCTGGTGCCAGCCACCTCCATGCCATCGGCACGCATCAAGGACATCAAGATGGCGGTAAGCTGCAATGTGCAGGCCCAGGGTAGGATTTTTCCTCTCTCTCCCTGCCCCCTCCTCTTTTTCTTTTCTTTTTTTTTTTTTAATGGGCTGGATGTTCCAGGAATGCTAACAAGCTCCTGTCCTCTTGTCCCTTGATGTCATTGCTGGGGTGAGCTCTCCTTGGTGATTCTGTTTAGACTCAGTAAAGATAACTGGCAGAAAAACGAAAGTCCCTAAAAGACAGAAGAGTCACCTGAGAATCTCTCGGTGTCCTGGCTGTGATGGGGGATTTTTTTCCCTTTTAAACCTGCTTAGTGTGACTTGCAAGAGTTTGCTGCAAGGGGAAATTGTTCGTTTGTGCTTGTTTCTGTCTTTGCAGTGTTCAGAGGAGCCTGGAAAAAGAATTTTGCTTCTTCTTTTTCTTTTTTTCCCTTTGTTTTTTTTTAATTTTTTTTTTACCATTTTTTCTTTTTCCTTTTTTTCTTTTTTTCTTCTTATTTTTAACCTCGATTTCTGTTTATTTTTTTCCCAGGTAGTGAAATTTTCTTTTACTTCTTTTTCTGGAAAGGTACCGGGCAGTGGAAGGTCTAGTAGGATTGCAGCCTCTTGCTCCCCTAGAAATGAAGCCTGCATGACAAAACCAGAACAGAAGTGTGGCATTTTTGGTAACAGTCCATGTAAGCTGCTGAAGTGGCAGAGTATTCTCAGGGTGAAGTCTCTTTGACTTTTTTTTTTTTGATTGAGGACTAAGTGTCTTCCTTCCTTATTTCTCTGCATCTCCAAGAAATTTCCCAGCAAATTTAGGGGATGTTATTATTACTGTCCCAAATATTTCTATTTTAAAATAGCAAAACCTTCTTGAAAAACACATGCAACTTCCAACCCTTTTGTATCTGTCATAGCCAAGGCTAAAAGCTTGTGTGGCCATTGTAGGTCACCTCTATATTGGCTGTGAAGTCTAGCTTAATGCAGTTTACCTGTTGAAAGGGACCTGAGATGACCTGATCTACTTGCTTGGCCCTATTTCCCCCTCCCCCAGCCCCTTTCTCCATATAACCCCTCTACTATTCTCAAATTCTTAATCCAAGTTCTTAAAATATCTTTCAGAAGCTGTTGCTCTCAGATGACAGAACAAGATACTGTTCAGTAATAAACACCTAATTCCTTCTAATGTTTTTCATATAAATGTTTTCAGTGAGGCCAGTCACGAGTGAAAGGTCTT
This sequence comes from Orthonyx spaldingii, assembly GCA_013397795.1. Lineage (NCBI taxonomy): Eukaryota > Metazoa > Chordata > Aves > Passeriformes > Orthonychidae > Orthonyx > Orthonyx spaldingii. Next base: position 3,868,669 of record VZTJ01000383.1, read on the forward strand.
TGAACTTCATAATCATGAGTTTGTTCTCTATTGTGAGATTTGAAAAAAAATCCCAAACAACCTTAAGTACATTTTCTGTCTCCTTTAGCAGTCAGTTCTTTCCTGTAACCATGAGGACCAGAAGTGTGCTTTTTTCTTTAAACAGAAGCTGAAATGCTCCTGTAACCTCAGGAGTCATTTGGTGTGAGTGTTGGGCTTTGTGCTTACTGGAGGCCAAGAACGTGATCACTTGGATAGGAGCCCCTGTTCTCAGGGACCTAAGATGTGTGGTGGATACCTCCAGAAACTGCAGCGCTGTTTTCCCACACAGCAGGAATTTGTATTGAGTGTTGTTGTTTTTTCTGTTGCTCAGTGGGAGCTCTGAACAGCTCTGCCGGTCAGCTCTCTACCAGTGAGCGAGAGGGGGAACCCTGGGAACGTCTGCTTCAGGGATGATGCAGTGAGTAGGCTGAGGTTCAGTGATCCTCGGGAACACTCTCTGTCAGCTAGTTCTTTTGTGCCAGTTCCTCAAGTCCTGCTTGCCGGAGCTTTCCTCCTTTGTTGTTTCTGTTAAGTAAGCCCACATATTAGGACACGAGGAGAAACAAAAACACTTCAGCTGGAGATTGATTAAGTGCCTCACAAGTCCATTTCGGCTGGAGCTGGCTAGCCGCAGTGTCTGTCAGACCACATCCCACAGAGCATGCCTGCTCATTGCTGCATCCATCCTCTTCCACAGCCATGCTCTGGGGCACTGGGTTGAGCACGCAGTCCAGCCAGCACAGGCAGCCTATGAGGGGCCAGAATGTGGATGGTAGGGCCAGTACAGTTTAAAAAAATGTGTGTCTGCCCAAAACCCTGTTGTGGTGATACAGATAACCATGCATTCTAGGGCTAGGAAGTAGAGGGCTGTGAGGTGACATCCTATGGTGAAAATAAAGGCTCATAGTATGCTGAAATCAGTGGCAAACTTTGCCTCGATTGTAAGAGATGTGAAGATGAAACTTGTTAATTTTGTAAAGGAAAACCTGGCTTTTCCAGGTTGCCACAGGCCAGGAACAGAGGGTGGAAACTTAAAACAACACATCAGAGCCCCAGCGAAGGTGCAATGGAATAGCTGAGAAGACATCTTGTGGTGCTTTTCAGCACTGGCAGCAGGTCTAATTTACAGACAGCCTTGGTGAGTGTGTCTTTTCCCGTGCCACAGCAAACAAGCAGTGACCGAGACCCACACTTGGAGAGCCGGGAGAACTATCAGTTAGCACTTGTGCGTCAGAGTGGATGTGCAACTTAGTTGTGCCTTAGGCTATTGAACAAGCTGCAACTCCTAGCTCACCACCCACTCACTGTGGTGATGGGCACCTAAGGAACACTTGAGCAAGAGAATATAACGTCTTTTTAAATCTTTTTTCCCCCTCCTCCCTCAGGCCTAGACGTGAATCACAGTCTTTGCCCGAGAGGCAAAAGGCTTCGTGCCTCCCTGTAGGCTAAGCCAAGCCTTCGGTGTTGCGGTGGGTTATGGTTTTGGATGGAAGCACTGAGGCAGAACGCCGGCCGCTGACTTGCTTCCTGCGCACCCAGCCCGTCTCTGCCCGCCCTTTGATCACCCCACTCTCTCCAAACAAAATGTATCTCTGAACATCACGACTATCTCCTTTTCCCCCCGTTTTATTCTTTTAGCAAGAGGGCAGCTCGGAGCGGCTTTCTGGTTCCACGTGGTTCGCAGAAGTGTTTGAGGCATGCCAGGAAATACGCCAACACACCGGGGCAGATGAGTTTTTCCCCGCGCTGCCCCGCAGAACGAAAGCGGCGCTGGGTGCGGACTGCGGCGGCTCCCGGGACGGCCCGCGGGCGGCGGAGGCCGCTGCGCCCGCTCGCAGCCCCGCGCTGTGCCGGCAGGGGGCGNTGCGGCTGTGGCGGCGGCGCGGCGCGGAGCGGGCTCGGCCCCGCGGCCCCGGGCGGAGCGCAGCCGGGCCGGCCAGCGGGCTGCCCGCGCTCCCGGCCCGCTCTGCTCCTCCATACCGGGCGTTCCCGGCCGGTCGCCTCCGTGTGCGTTTTAGCGAGCTGCGGTAATTCCTTCCCTTGTCCTTAGCTGTGCCGCCCACCCTCACACCTCCCCGGGCCGCAAGGAGAGAACCTCAGAGCCTGCACAGTGAACCCCTTGGAGCCTGGCTGTAGCGCAGTGCAGGACGCGAGTGTGTCTGGAGCTCTCGTGAGCTGTGGACATTAAAAGATTTCAAGGACATTTCTCCCCATTCATCCAAGTTATGTCCTCTGCTAAAATAGGTTAACGGTGTCTAATTAACCACTGCACATTGTCATGCTGCATAAAGATAGCATCCTGGCTGTTCTCTGAGCCCTGCCACTTTATCTCCATTTAGATCTCCGTGGTAGTCCATTAAATGAGAAAGAAACAGTTTAACAGAGATGATGTCTACATTGGAACTGCCTTTCACCCTTCAGCACAGAAGTTGCAGGCAGCTCAGCTGTACATTAGTGGGGTGTGTGGGAGTAGTATTGGGTTTGAGGTTTAACCCCTTCTCATTAATGTGGAAGAAGGATTCCTCCTGGGCAGAACTGAGCAAAGACAACACTTAAGAGTGAGATCAGACCTATATCCTCTGCCCCAGGGCAGAGCTACGAGAGAAACAGGTATTCTGTACTAGGAGTTACATACCATGGGGTTACACAAGGACTGTCAGGGTCTTTCACCCGGTTTCACAGCTATTCAACACCCTGAAATAGAGAGGGGTAAGCAGCTGACCAAAGCCAGATGGAATATTCTGGAATTATGGTTATGGTTGGGAGCACTGATGGCCTCTCAGGGAAAGGGAGTTTAAAGGGGACTATCCAGGTGATGGAGTGAGCACATGTTCTTTGCCCCTTCAGATGCAATGGACTTGGGAGCATAAGTGAAAAAACAGATGTATCCCTGTCTCACAAAAACAGGGAGTGGCTGGTGTATAATACAGCAGACTGAATGTATTTCTGAGCACTGCTCTTGGGATTGTATTATTTTGTTTGTTCTTACTTCAGTGACTGTATCTGTAGTTCATATTCAGTTGCTCATTTTGTACGTCCTTGTTGCTGCCCTCCCTGGGCTGTGCCTGCTGCTGCAGCAAACAAAGCACGGCAGTGCACTTCATGTTGCTGAAAACATGAGAAAAGAGTAGGAAAGCTGTGTATGCTGGCTTGAGTTTAGCTGGGCTCATTCCATGTCTGCTTTCACTCACCACTAGAAAGCTCATGAGATGAGTGAAGAGGGTGCTGTGTACCCAGACCTGATATTCCTGAAGGAGGAAATGTTGGTCTCAATGTGTTGCAATTGCCATTGGTAAGATGAGACTATTCTTAGGAAGGGGTACTCCACAGTCCTTAAAGCAATGTGACAACTTAATGAAGAAATCCTGTGAGGCTTCCCATAGTACTTGGAGAGCAAAGAGACAAGCAGGTGATTGGTTCTGCAGGAATACTATCTCCATGTATAGCTTAGCCCTCAGCTAAGTTTATGGAATGGACAGAATTGAAGGTGGGGCACCTTTTGAAGATCTATTAATGATTTCTCTTGCTGCCTTGAAGGTTTTTAACCTTAAGACACAAGACAAAGCTTGTCTTTCAGAGTAACTTTGTTATGTAGATTTAGGTAATACAATTTCACCAAAAAAGCAAAAGACTAGTTAACCCAAAATAGAGGAAATAGTAGGTTGCCTGGTATTTTCTTTGCTCAATCATTAAGGCCACAGAAAGTGTAAAACATACAATTCCTTTCTGTGCTACAGAAACTTCATACTGTATTTTTGGGATAATTTTCTACATGTGAGCTCATCAGCTGGTTTGAAATGCCAGTTTCATCAAATAATGCTATACCAAATAATATATTAACAAACATATCTAGTACAGGTGACTGGAAGCAGATGTCTCTCCTAAACAGAAGAGCAGTCATTTCTAGCTCCTGCTCCAGTGCCATTGGTATATAAATGCTCTGTGTAAACCACAGTACTGTCAGCATGACAGGCTTGCCTCACCCAGTGCCACTGTTGGGACCTGTGGCACAGGGACTAAGGTGTTCTTCTGGGCGTGCTGACCATGAGGCTGTAACTTGCCCTGGAAAGAGGAAGGAAAGGTCTTGTTTGATGGGAGAGTTCTAACACCTGGGTTCTGGGATTAAAGGGACCAGGTACTATTCCCCCCTCCCTGCTGATGAGTTTTGCTCATTACCAAATTACTGTTTTTTCCGATATATAGTGCAGCTGTTTCATAATGAGGTATTTGCTTTTTGTCCTGAATGAGTCCTTTCCTAACAACAAGGAAAAGCTGAGAAAGCTTAAGTCTCAGAACATGAGCAAAGCAGTCTCTGCCTCTAGGACTAACATGACTGCCTTCCCTGTGGGCCACCTGGATATCAGCCATTACAGGGAGCTTAAGAAAATGGATCAGAAATTGCTTACAGGGATAGTAGGAGTGACCTTTTCTCCTGGGAAGTTATAAACATGTGGAGTGTTTCATTCCTGCCTGGAGACAGGAGTGAAGGTGTAAGGCGTATGAGTACTGAGGAAGAGAGTGTTATTTGGAGTTGGACAATCATCAAGAGTAACGGGATCATGCCAAGAAGATGTTAAATTGAACCCCCAGGAAATCATCTCACTGTGCAAAGCTGTGCAACGACCTCACCTGGGATGTTTCAGCTCTGAGAGGGCAACACTACATGGGAACCAGTTCTGTGAAGGCATAAAGGAAGAATAAAATAGGAGAAATCTTGCGTCATCTTTCTGCCTCTGTCTTCTCAGAGTCTAAACTCCACTGAGCGCTGGTGGAGGGCCCTCTGAAGCCATCTATTTCTTTCTCCGTAGTATCAGGGGATTCAGAAAAAATGCTTCGTACTACCACTGGGGAAAAGGATGGAGCTGGACAGTTCATCCTCACTGGAAGAGCTCTTTAGGTAAACTCCCCAGTTCTGTTGCATTTCTGCCTCTGAACAGAGGGTGCAGATACAGCTGAAAGGCCAGATGCAGATGTCACCACACAGCTGCAGCTCTGATTATAGCAGTCGGTATTACTGGGCTGAGATCGCTGATTCAGTGTAACCTTTAGCTTACCACAGACTACAAGCTCCAGAGAGAGCAGTAGAGACACAGGAGTTTCTTCTCCTTATACCTCTTCTCTGTATAGCTAGACATCCTCTGTGCCCTACTCCTTGCTCTTAGAAGAACAGATTGTTCACAGGACAGCTAGATGAAGACTGTGACTTGCTAGAACAGACAGCAGATGAGGAGAGGCCTGTGCCATGTCACAAAGTGCTTTGAAAATAGCAGTGCAAAGCAGTGAAGCAACTTTTCTTACATCTTGGTGTGTCCTGGGAGAGTGCATGTGATAGGGGAGAGCCCTATATATTCTTTGTCATGGCACCCTGACTTCGGGAAGGGAGAATATTTATTCCCAAAGCATAGACATGAAACTTCACTCTGCAAAATGGCCAAAGCAATCAGTGAGTGATGGAGTATCTGCTAAAAAGAAACCTGGCATTTAATTAACTTTTCAAAGTGCTGGTTCAGCAACCTCCATGTTTTACATTTTGAATATTGAACAAGCGTCCCTAATCGGGACTGAATTACTTCTGGGCTTGCTGGGGTGGAGAGCAAGGGAGCTGCCATTTGCCAGTGCCTCCCTGCCATGTTATTATTATGTACTCCTGTGAACTCACCCAGATCAACCCTGATTTTCTGCAGCAACTGCATGTCTGATCTGAGCTTGGCCAGCTTGCCAGGTGGGACCCCTAACCTGAAAGGCAACCAGAAAGTCTTTATGCACAACCAGGAGGAGGAAGAACCTGTTGATCTCTCAGGAGTAGGTACACAAAGTATAGCACCTTCTTCACTCCTCTCTACTCAGGTGTGGCCAGCTTTACCTGCAGCTGATGGCAAAGGGGATGAAAAAGTATCTGAGAAACTAAAAAACCAGGGAGGATGGTTCTTGTCCTGTCTGGACATGGCTGTCTTTTGGGACCCAAGTGGTTTTGTTTCAGTCTGTTGCACTCAAGGACTTTTTGATACACTGGCTTAATAGTCATTCAGAACTCTTTAAGGTGTGATGTGTTATATTAGACCTGATGCATGAACTGTTTTGCACAATAACAATTATATAGGGGAAGGTGAAATTTTTAATTTTCGCTAGCCTTTTCTAAACATAAGCCTTCCTTGTCTTGCAGGTCAGGAAGAAAGCATGCAGAAGAAATAGAAGAGTAAGTTCTCATTGTTGCTGAGACTTCTTCCACAACTTTTACATCTGATCTCATCATCTGACCAGTACAGCAAGATCTGAAAGCTGGGAAGGATGCAGAGCCTGTCAGGGAATAATATCATGTGTCCTGGGATGGGGCAGGACTAGTTATTCTGTAGTTCCCTGGATATGGAGTAGATGATGGCTCTGTCACTCCTGTAAAACAGAAAGAAGGAAAATTACAAAGCAACTGCTTTCCTCCCAGACCCACCCTAGGCCCTACTGTCTGCAGCCTAGGGGTTTGTCTTAGGTACATCTTGCTTAAGCTGAGATTTCTGCTGAGCCCAGCAATGAGGGGTATGGAAGATCAGTCTGCAGGCTAAGCATACTTGGAAGCTCTCTCCTTGACAGGCAATGAAGCTTGTGGAGAGGAAGGGGGCACAAGATGTTTTTATGGGCTTGCGGTTGAAATTCTTTCTTGTCCTTTGCTGCAGCCATCGTCTCAGACAGCAGAGCCTGGAGGCATCAGATGATGGAGGAGGTAAGGTATCACCTACTTGACTGCAAGAAGTGCCTTTGTGCATGTCTGGGGGCTCTCCAGTAAAGTGAGCAGATGTATCTTGTAAGAAATTGCAAGGAAATGAACACTCTGAGAGTAAACAAATGTAGAAGCTGCTTAGGTCTCCCCAGATGAATGAGGGAGAGAGAGTAAAGGAAATGAAGAGGGAGGATGAGGAAAAGAACCTATAGTCTGACTGTGGCTCTTCATGAACACAAAATTATAGAGGACCCTTGGAAAGCAGGAAAATGTTGAGGACACACTTTTCTCTGTATTTACCTCTGTGGAGAATAGTGGACTGGGGCAAAATGAGAGCTAAAAGCACAATAAAAGGTTAAGAGTGGGGAAAGAAGTCCCTGCTCTTCCCTGGTTTAGGTGATAGTATGTTCTGCCTAAAGCATCTGTCATCTTTTATGGCAATATCCTTGTTCCCAACAAGACAAGTGCCTGCACCACTCTCCTGGGGTCTCTGTCGTGATGGAATTCTTAATTTAAAAAATCTGCTTGCCGTAACCCACGATCATAGATCATAAGCTAAACATAAGCACTGGTGGGTAATCCCATCTCATCCCTGTACAGGCTGCTATGAAATCTACTGGACTCCTGACTTAGCACTAGTTTTCTTTATAGTGTATATTACCTGCTCTTCTAGGACTGGATGAGTCAAGAGAAATCTCAGGAAAAATCCACAGTATGAATTTCAAGATGAGCACTAGACAACTGTGGGGAGCATAGAAATTCATTAAAGCCTCTTGGAGGTACCTCAGTTTTCAAGGGCTAAGAATTTTATTCAGTGTATAAAAAGTTGCATCTGTAAAAGATCACCATCAGAAGAATTATCTGGAGTCACAAAGGATCAGACATCAGTAGGGTTAATGAGATTAAATGAAGACTTATTTGGGTCTTCCAGACAGATTAAGCATTGCAACATATGACTGCCAGAAGTGGCACCTTTATAGCATTGGCATCTTCAGAACAGACTAAATTTCCCCCCTGGGAAGTTTCTTGGGCTTCTTAAATTTCAGCGTATGTCACTGAGGCTGGTAGTCTGTTCTGAACAGCTCTGACTGTTTGCATACGTGCTGTCCTTTTTGTTGAACCTTGGTCATGTACTTGGAGTATGACTGTCTTTGCTAAGCAGGCATAAAAATGCTTGCCACATGTTTGTTTGTAGCATGTGACTTTCAGCACTCCAAGACCTTGGGTAATAATTATAGAATAGCATTGATGCAGAGTGTGGTATGAAGACATGTTGAATCCTAATACCCTTCGCTTATTTATCTGTGCCTAACCTGTGGTTAGCAGTTGAATTTGGATTGTTTGCAAACTGGAGTTTGGTTTTGGATTAAATCTATGTATTAGAAGAAGGATCCTGCTAATCTGATATGGTTCCTGCCGGGCAGTTTTCTGGTACAAATACACTGGGTTGTGGATCTAATTTGCATATAGAGAATCCCTAAATTAATGGTGCATTGCATGGTTATGGTCCTATTTCAACAGGGAGACTAAGCTAACTATTCTGGGAGAAGAGTTTTCCATGTGGGCTCAGCAACTGCAGTGAAGAAAAGTGACATATAAACGAACTCCAGAACTTGGATAAAATTACTTTTTTGAATAAGCAGAGATATACAGTAACTGCTTAGTGTAGAGGGCAGGGAGTAGCATGCAGTGGCTGTGGCTGTGCAGTAAATTGAGCTGTATCAGCCTCCCCTTTGCATAGAACTGCACTTGAGTTTGTGTCCTTAACTGTAACAGTAGAGCTCAGATTCTAAACATACAAAAATCAAGGCATTGGTGTATGGATCCCCAAGGATGGGTCACGGTTATTTTGCGCTGCATAATGTGTTAGCTTGTACACCTTAATATGAACAGGCGCGGTTGCGTAATGATTGCTGCTGTCAACCAATACATTTGGATCGCCTTCCTTTAACCTATTAGAAAGCTGAGCTGTGCCATTCCATTAACATTGTTCGTCCCCCATCCAACCTTTTCATTAGAAGAATGAAGGACAAAACTATATGCCCTTAAAAAGGTGTTCTTGTGAATTTGAAATGTGCTCAGTTGTGATCGTTTATACATCACTAACACCCAGGGGCTCCAAGTTTGGAGTCCATTTGAGATTGTGCTAAAAAAAGTGTAGGGCCTGTAGAGAACCCAGTTCAGCATGTGGAGAATGGAGGGGAGTTTGTACAGCCAAGTGGAGACTTTTGGGCTTGATATGCCTTGTAGTTTCAGAAATAAAAGAAGAATTCTTTCACTGCCTCTGGCCTGTGTGTGAAATAGCATCTGATTCCTTATCTCTGTGGGAGCTTGGGAGAGAAGGACAAACACTTCTTAGGCTGTGTGGAACAACTGAAACAGTATGGGAGAGGGTAAGTGGGTGGACCAGACAGGGACATGCATGGAATGTATCTGCAGTTTCAGCCATTCGTTACAGTTGCACAGGGAAACCCAGAAGGTGTAAGTCATCCATCCTGCACAATATATACGCTTGAGATACCAGCAGTGAAGTACCTTGGCTCAGATCATGCTCAGAATTCATCTTTTCCATTTTGTATTTCTCTAGAGGCTAGTCCAGGACAAGACAGCCCCTTTAAAGAGGTGCCAGTATTGAGTTATAGGAAAGCAAAGACTTGTGTTTGCCTAAAAGCACCATTTGCCTAAAAGCACCTTGTGAAACTCCAAGCTGGGAAGACAGTTTTGAAAAAGTGCAGTGTCTCTCCAAAAGTAGCTCTGGAGGATCTAGTTGATGGCTAGATTGATTTTCTGCAGCACCCACTGTGATCTTAGTGCCCACCCTCCTGAACACATGCTGGTACTCATGAGTACTTAGGCACAGCAAATGGATAACGCTTTCGGTAGTGGGTATGTGCCCTCTGGACCTTGTCATGGGGGAGCAGGTCCTCTGCATGGTGAGAAACCTGCTTTAGCAGGATTTAATGCATCACACTTGAGGAATAATAAACCTTCACAAGCAACACAAAAGTGTTTAATTCCTAAAGGACAGGCCTAGTTAAGTCACTTCTGGCCAGGGGCAATTGGGGGCTTAATGCTTTGTATGTAGCAATCTGTGCAATCTGAGAGAGAGGAGTTTAAGGGTAATTGCTCAATTTTCTGTCCATGTCAACAGGGAAAATGAGCAGCAGTGACTGAGCTCTGTATGGCAGGGAAACTGCATGAGATGGAATTTAAAAGGTGCTATCTGCAGAGCACTGCTTCCTTTTCTGTATCAGCCAAGAGCTTCTGCCACGTGCAGACTATCCTTTGTCATGAGGTGGGAGGAAAGATGGGACAACCAAGCTGGAGTTGAAGGGTTTTCCCCTCCTTTTGCTCCCTTCTCTAGCAGGGCAGAGAGGGCTTTACTCTGCTTGTGTGTCTGTTTCTGGCACAGAGCTAGGTAGGGCTGTTTCCTGTCAGGGCGAGAAATGCTAACATTCCTCCCCCACCTCAGCAATCTGATTTGTCCTTTGGCTAGAAGTTTCTTTGTTGTTCCTTTCTTGTCCACCAGTTCTGCACTGCTGCATTGTATTCCTCCCGATGTCTTTCTCCTTACTACTTTGCCCTTGGATTTTTCTCCTCAGCACTTTATGGGAAATTATTAGCTAAAGTTGTTATTATTAAAGTTAGAAATTATTAGTTAAAGCTCTCCCAGCTATTCCCACATAGACTATTTGCCCCATTATCAGAAGTCCCCTTCCACTTTTTCTCTGTTACCCTTGGGATGCATAGCTCCTAGAACAGGACTTCTCTTGGAAGATGGGGATGTGATGTGTGATTTTCTGTCTGCAGGAACAACAGCTTGTTATTTTAAAGCAGATAGTGTGTGCGAATGAGACAGCTGATTGAAATGAAAGCCTGACTGTGCTACAGAGACAACCCAAACCTGACCTGCAGGTGAGGAAAGCTGCCAGGAGACAGTCACTAGATCTGTGCCCTCAAGGCAAAACCCTTTCCTGCCTGCTGGGAAGCCTCCTCAAGGAAGCAGAACTGATGATTAGACCTCTCTATGCAATGTCAAACCTCTAGAAGGACTTCTTACCCTTCTGGCATGTGCCAGCAGCTCCTTTGCATTTGAACAGGATGAGAGTCCAGACTCTGAACAACAGAGGAGGAAGTCGGCAGATGCCATGGTTCCCAGTTCTGGGTAGTGATATCTATCTGTCAGGTGGGAGATCTGTAATTCACAGCGATAAAATATCCAACACCTCTTGAGCTGCATGTGAATATGCACCAATGATGGTATTGCTCCAAACAGAGCTGAGAATAGAGAGAGCACAGTGAGGGTTATTGTTGGCTCTATAATTTCTGATCAGTTTTGCCAGTTGCTTCCCTGGTGAGCTGCTGTTTTTACAGAGCACACCAAGTGCTCGTGGATTCCAGAGGCCATGAGCTGCAAGGATAGCTGCAGTGGCTGAGCATGAGCATAAGAGAAGGCAGAATTTGCAGGAACAGTCAGGGATATGGCCAGTGGGTACTTCATAAGCTGAGAAGGCAGTGTTGGAGTGATTTGGGGAGAGCTAAATGGATGAAAAGTTCTGAGCATCAGTGAAATGGAGAGAAAGTGAAAGACATGGTGTTTTGGAAGGGGTATGAATGGGCTGACGAGAAGGTGTTGGGGCAGAGAGTGTCAGAGGTTGTTGGGTGTCTGGGATTCTGCATTGTGACTTCGTGTGTGGCTCTGTCAGCACACCACACCACAGTCCTCCCTACTGCTGCTCCCGCAATGCACTACCCTGAGTCTCTGTGCAAGGTCACTGAAGGGCAGACTCAGCTCAGCCTGATGGTTTCCACTGAACTGTTAGTCCAGGCCAGTTTGAACTCCTCCAGTAACTGCTGGCATTGTCATCCAGAGCCTTTGGTGCTGGAGGAAAGCTCTCTCTCTCTCCACAGTGGGCAGGGGAGAACAGAGAGTATGTCCCATGAGACTGTCTGAAGTTCTATTTGAAGCAGCAGACCACTGGCCAAGGGGCAGTGGGCTCCTTAATTGCAAGGGAGAACACACAGCTTGTTGGGGGCTGAAAGAAAGTCTGGGAAAGCATCTTCAGGTGCTAAATTCTGCGATATGGTTGATACACAGTCATATTGAGTCTGTGATTGCTGAGTCCATAAATGTAGTTGACGGACTAGGTTTACCTAAAATACCCTTTAAGAAAAAGCTCTTGAAAGATGATTACAGAATTGAGACACCATCATTTAAAACTGCCTGAGGCAAACTCCTTTGAAAATTGCAGCAGTGGAGGGACAGAGAGAGAACCGCGTAGCCCTTGATTGTAGTGTCGTTCCCTCAGGACCCGTCCCCCCTCCTCCTCAGTTTCTCATCTGATATGAGAGAGAGCAGCAGTAAGATTCCTCATCTGTCTTATGAAAATCCGATTCTGAGTGGCTCTGATCAAACCCGGCTGGCTGTCAGCAGCGGTGGCCTTGTGTGGAGGGAGGGAGGCTTCTGAGGAGTCGCTGGATGTGGAAGTGTCATGGGTGCTGCCGATCAAAGAGGCATTTTTTAATAAATATATATAAGAAAAAAAAAAAAAACCTAAGGATTTAGAATAAAAGAAATGTAGTTTGTCTTGTTTTTCCAGCGTAACATGAAGAGGATGAAATAGAATCAGGCATGCCTGCTCCCGAACATACTTCCACAGGAGCATCCTGAGAAGCTGCTTTCCCTGCCCCAGTAACACTCTAATGCAAAATCCCTCATCTCCAGCATTGTTGAAGAGGGTTTTGTGTTTTTGAGTTCACCAGACCCTCTCAGGACACCTCATGCCTTCTCATCTTCTGCCCCACTATCTTCTGAGTATGTTTTAGCAGGGGAATACTGCAAAGGAACAGGGAACAGCCTTTGAAAAGAGGAAAACACGTGTTACTGGAAAGGAGGGCAGGCGTAGTGCTCTGTCAGGGGGCTGTTGGTAAGACTAGGAGCTGTGCTACCACTCTAAATGCTGATAACCTCAGGAGCATGGTGGACTCCAGGTCTTGGGCCTGGCCTCCAGCCTCTCCTGTCTTCTGCTGATGATGAACAAACCTATGCATTAAGAGATTCCTCACCTTTAAAGTCATCAGTGTCTGCTCCTACTTCTTGCATAAGTACAAGCCATGCACTACTGCTTGTGAAGCCCTGCACTGAGCCCAGCAGCTCATCTGACAGGGCTATTCTGTGCCTCTCCTCACACTTCAAATGACTGAAACTGGGCAGAGCCTTTGTGTCAGCAGCAGCCTTGGGGAGCAGCAGATATGCCTGATGCCTGTCCCCTGCAAGCTGTCAGGTGCACAAGAAGCCATGCCACACCAAGCAGACAATAGTATTGAAGCAAGTAGAATGTCTCTCCTGGACCACCTGACCCCCCAGCCATCTAGCTGAGATGCAATATTATGCAAGGCAAATGCATAACCTTTTCAGGCAAGACTGTAGGGTCAGTACTGAATCTGCTGTATGACCTTCCCTAGGTCCTGTGACTCCTCTGGCACCCACTCACAGGGTGACTTTTCCCATCAGCTTGGCCAGGCTGTGCTGTTACCATTCTCTTCTCAGAAGGGTGCTTTAGGACATGGGACAGGGTATCTTCTGCTTATTTCAGCTTTTGAGACAGTGCCCTCCCTGGTAGCTGTGGCACTGCCTGCTTTTCACTCTACTATTTTCATGTCCCTGCTGGCTGATCAGGCAGGTACGCTGCTCCATGTTGGCCTACTAGTAGGGCAATTTCAGTCAGGGAAAGACATCCCTATGAAATTCATGTCCGAGCATCCAAAGAAGCATTCTTTATTCTTTCCATTTGCCTGGTGCTCTCCTGAGAAAGCTTCCAAGAGACTTCAAACTTGTTTGTGTGTTCAGCAGAAGCTGTCTGTGTCCCTTGTTCTTTATGGTTTTTTGATGATTTTTTTGCCTGTTGCTTTTCACTTTTTTATTTCTTTCTTTTTTTTTTTTTAATTCTCCATTTTTCACTTAGACAGAAAAATTATTTATTGCATTGAGATGCGCTAATTAAAGCCATTTTCTGGTATTTGGTTACTGAAGTGTTTGATGTCTCTCTGACAAGACCATGAAATGCACAGAGTGTCCACAGGGACAGAATTTGCTGAACACGGTGCTTTGTAAATGAGGGGACACAGTGTCGCAGCAGCTCATGAATATGAAACGCCCATGATGCTACCTCAGTGGACTTGGGAACACAGATGAATCCTGTCATGTGCTAAATGAGACCAATTTCTTTCACTTAACTTCATCTTCAATCAGACCTTCCATTTGCCTGTTTAAAATTCCCCAAACGTGATGCAGAAGGTAACAGCATTCAGTAAAACAAAGTTTTGCAGCAGCAGAGATATTGTAATTATTTCAGATTTACATTTTATGAGCAAGCAACATAAACTAAAGTTAGTTTCATTTTTATACCTGCTTGGTGGTAGGAGACTGCCAGCTCCAGAAGCCACTACCCTCTTTGTGTTCTCTGGGTATAGTGGTGTGTGCACAAGGGAGGGCAGCACAGTCCCCATCACAAGAGTGTCCATTCTGAAGTGGCCTTTGAAACACTGACCCAGTTGGGGAAAGTGATCAGATGATGCGAGATGGAGTCTTCTTTGTTTATGGGTGCCAGAACGTGGGCTCAGGGTACTCTTAAAGCAGCTTAGGGAGGAAGCAGAAACCACACTCTGACTAACTGCAGGCCTGAACTGGAACATGGTTTCTAGATCCAGCTTTGCCAGTGATTTATTGCCTGACCTGGAAGAGATTCTGTCTGTCCCCATTTATGTGCCATCTTGTATCTAGCAGACAACTTAGATCTTTGGGGCAAGGACCAGATCTTACTGTGAGTTTACAGGATTTTAAGACCCAGCCTGCAGGTGTTGCTACTAAACCAAAATCAGCCCTGCTTGGCAGGGGAGATGCAATTTACCAACTTTCAGGAGCAGCTGGGTATTAGATTGGTACAGGTTCTCCCACCTCCTGCTCGTTGCTTTCTGTGCTTGTCTTCTTTGCTTGTAAGTAAGTTATTTGCTGAGACGTAAAAAAGGTGATGGGTTAGTACATGTACTTTAATATGAACACATAAAGCCCTTCTTTTTGTATGACTTGAAAAGCTGCTGTTTCTTGCTTATTGTTTGACTATCTGCATATAGCATGGGTTACCTTCACTCTTTCCTCTCCATCTTTTCCTCCTCCCTTTCACATGCTTCTGTCTTATGTTATTGGTGCCTTGCCATAACTTAGTCATGAAGCTCTTTATGTGTAAGACCTAGCTAAGTTCAGCTATTGAAATAAATATTGTTCTTAATTATATGCTGAGACTTAGATGTTCTGGGACAATCAGTTTTGTGCAGTGACTTAACTCCTCAATTAGCCAACATTTGGAACTGGTGTCTCCTGCCCCACCATAACTTCCATATGAGTACACTCATTTTGGTTTCATTCTTTGTTCACTTGTTCATAACCATCTGGGAGGTGGAGGGGAGTTTGCATTTGTCATCTAGCATTCGGTGCTCACTCATCTTTGCACAGGCCATTTGTTCACTTTTGTTCACTACATTGCAGTGACTTGGTATCTGTGAAGGTGTGTCCTTTTGTGCAGTCATTTCTCAGGTTTGCCTACATGGGCATGCGAGCCTGGCCAGTAAAGTATGTGTCAAGGTTCTACACCAGAAACACATGTTTATGGAAAATGATCTTAAGTCCCCACGTTGAAGAGGAGAGGAAAAATGTAGGTTACAGAGCAAAGCACACAGAGTGGGGTTTGTTGTTGGAAAAAAATGCAGTATGAGATTGGGAGGACATGGTCCTGTGAACATTTCTGCATGTACTAATGTTATATGTAAAACCTCCCTGCAACTAGTGGGAATATTAAAATTAGAGCATATGCCTACTCTCCTGCAGCACAATAGCCCATGTGCTTCTTCCCCTGCAGCTGACACTGTGCCACAACTTAGCTATGTTACCAGGGCTTATAGGAAAAAAAGATGTGAGTCTCAAGAAGAGCAACAAAATTAGGTGGCTGGAGAATGAGTGGGTGTAAGTCTGGGTCCTTGGTGATAAGTGAGAACTGAGACACTTTGCAAACTGTACAGAGAGAGAAGAGAGAGGGATTGTGCAGAAGTGTCACCATGGGAATTGGCAGAGGGAAGAGGTAATGATGAGTAACAAGTGAAATAAAGACCCAAATATTTCAGGAATTATTTGCCCCTGATAGCAGTTAGCCCAGGGACCTGATATTTTCTTAAAATTTGCAACATTTCTGTACTGTTTCCTGTCAGTCTCACAGTCCTAAAGGGCATTGCTTCTGCCTAGAAATGGGCAAGGCGTCCACACTTTGCAGTAAGAACAAGCGTGCACTGGCCTTTGTTGGAGGGGCTGGCAGGGCCCCCCAGAGCTTTTCCAGCTCTTCTGTCTGAAATATTTTCAAAGTGTCTATAAAATATTGGAGCCTTGAGTTTCTTTTGGAAAGAATTTCTAAGTGATCGCCTGAATTTTGCTAATACAGAGTGGAGGTCGTGTTCTGCAAGGAATTTAGAAATCTCTCCATGGAATTCAATGGCAATGAGATAAAATCAGCACTGGAGAACCCAGGAGTCTTTGTGAACCTGCAAAATGGAAGGGACATCACTGATCAGGGCCCTAAGTTTACAACTTTTTCTAGTGTAAAAAGAGATCAACAAAGCCAAAAAAGATCTGGAAAGAGGAGACTCCTGAAATACCTGCCAAAATGAGCACTGAGTGAAGAAGTTCAGTTTCCTGCAAACACCTTTTACATTTCTGCTGTCAAAAGCAGCTAAGGATCTGACCTTCTCTTCCTCTGTTGTTGAAGACAGCTCTGTTCCCAGGTAGTTTTTAATTTACTTGTGTTTGCTGAGAAATGTTCATAGTCTCATCCTAAAAAGGATAAATTAGCTCAGGAGAGCTTAAACGGTTTCTGATTCCCATGCTCATTTTCCTGGACTTAACAGGGCTTCATTTCCCACCTTGGACCAGTCTCACCAGTCTGTTGCCTTCTTGGTCCTTGTTGCTTATATATAGGGACTTCCTCCCACATTATCCCTGAGCAGACTTTACCACCTGCCTCCATATGTCAGTCTGTCTGTCCCTGGAGATGCTTTTGTCCCATAAGTGCATTTTGCTACAAGTTTTACCAAGAGCTGGGCGCCTCTGCAGGCAAGAGCCAGCAGGATAGCAGCTTCTACCAGGTATTGTCCTCACAAGCAGAGGTGGGGAGATCTGCCCCAAATGCCCATCGATGCACAGGTGGTACATTCCTTGCACGCGCCTCCTCTGTCTAAGGGACAGCCTAGGGGCTGTTGCTGCAGTTTCCCTTTAAATGTCTTTGGGAAGTTTGCTGCAGTTGGAGAGCCTCTTCGAGGCACCTGCTCCGTGGGCGGCTGGGGAGCTACAAGGCACAGCTCTGCTGAGGCCGGCCAAGCTGTCACTCCTTTTGCCGTGGCCAGGCGCTCGTGACAGCCCCTGTCCCGCGCAGCCTTCCGCCAGGCAACCAATTAGCGAGAAATCCCACTGTGTGGCCGGCTCCGGACGACCACCGCGCCAGGCCCGGCTGACCCTGCCCTGCTGCAGCTGGGCCCGGGCTGCCTCCCGGCCGGCGAGCGGGGCCACGCGGCCGACGTGCGGCAGGGAGGGCGGCTGAGAACCTGCGCAGCTCTGACAGGCGGCCGGACGAGGGGTTCTCGGAAAGACCCTGCCCAGAGCCCTCGGCACCCTAGGTGGGAATGTCTCTGCAGCTCCTGAATATTCATCTCAGCCTGGGCTGCAAAACGGGGCAAAGCCAGACCCAGCTGCCTGCTGCCATCCAGCAGTAGCGCTGCTGCGCTGCCGGCAGAACTGGGAGCAAGCTGCTCATTCCACTGCTAAAGGGGCCGGCTCTCCCTGCACACTGGGCAAGTGAAACCTTTTCCCTGAGTAAAAACCAGCTTCCTCATGGTCTGAGGGCTCGGGGTCTCTGGAGAGCCTTTGTGGCCTTGAGTCGTTAAAGGAACTCTGTATTGGTGTTCTGTGTTCTTGCTTTGTGCTTCCAGTTCTCCAGCTTTCTCTTTCTCCTTTTTTTGCGCTAACTTTTTGCAGTGCTTTGTCAAATAACAAACTCTGCAATGCTTTCAGAGCCTTGCTTCTTTAGCAGGATGCAAAGTACACTCAGTTCTTCCTCCTGTCCTCAATTATTTTCTTTCTAGTATCCTTTTTAGCTGGAGTAGTCATACTCCTTGTGCTGGGAATACCCAGTGACCTTCAGCCATTCCAGGATGACACTGGAAATCATGAAAAGGTTTGTGACAATACTACTAGACATGTGTTCCCTAGTGTTTGTATCTGTTAGACCACCAGCACTTCCTTCCTGAGGAAGGTCACAGGCCTCTGCACAGCCTGAGATGCCAACAGCAGCTCCTTCAAGACGTAGTTTTATGTGGATTCTCTCAGTTTCTGCCCCATGGTTCATTTTTAACAGAGTCTAAGTGACTGGTGTCTGAATAAATGATAACACATAACAAGAAAATTCTTGCCAGTTGATGATGGCAACGTAGGCAGCAAGGTTTACTACAGCTGGCTTCTTTCAACTTCAAAGTTGTGTTCAGTTGCATAGTCCATGGCCTATAGAGCCCTACCTGGATTAATCTGCTCCTCTTGCAAGATTTCTTGTGACCCCAGACTTCAAAGTTTTCTTGCCTTGTTCTAATATTAAACAATATATTTGTAATAATTGCTAAATAACTATTTTGTGTTTTCCTCTAAAAAGAAACAGGGTGCTTCATGTCTGTGAAGCAAGGGGTCCTTTGTCTTCAGTGAGAGGAGAGCACAACACTCCCCACTTACTGCAGCTGCTTTCTCTTGTTGCAGACATTCCAGTGATCCCTGATTTGGAGGATGTCCAGGAGGAAGATCTGGCCATGCAAGTGGCAGCTCCCCCCAGGTAAGAGCACTGCCAGGTGCTCTTGAGGCTCTCATCAGTAGTGCAAACTGGCTAGTGAAATTAAACCCATCTTACTCGTGCTCTTTGGATGTCAGCAGCAGTGCTGTTCAGCAGGATTTGGTGCTGTGTTTTGTGATAGTAGGGCTCCAAGGTGAACAGTGCAAACTTTTTGTTTCCTATTACATGGAGAAAACAATTACTGCATGTTCTCTCTCTATAAAAAACCTACATGAGAATAATGTATTTGATGTTGCAAAATCAAACTCTCAAAAGTAGGGAATTTCTTGATTTGAGGTTGCCTGCATAACCTCAAAGGTCTCCAATACACGTGCATTATCACACACACTTTGATTATGATGGTCATAGGCTGCTTTGCCCTGCACAGGATATCCTTCTTACTTAGGTGTGTAGTTAATTTGCAAAGTACAGTCCTGTTGTTTGATGATACTATCACAGTAGCCTTGGAGTCAGCTCAAGGGAGACCAGAAGGTTTTAAATAATAAAAGTTTTTGAGGTTTTGTCTTAGACATACCAGGAAAGTCTTCTCTCCTCTCTTGGGCCTATTGCCAAGGTCACAGACTGGGATTTCTGTTCACCCTTATTTGGAGGGGTGGGATATCTTACTCCTGGTACAGATGCCTCTCTTACAAGTGTGGAGTAGTTATTGTAATTATATAGCTGTTAACAAAAATAATTGACACTTTATAGTAGTAAATTTAAAATTACTGTGTCTCTCACTGGAGTTCGTTTCTCTTTTTTTTTCTTTTTTATAATGCTGTCTGATCCTCCTGTATTCATAGTTTTCCTGCAGTAGAAAAGACAAGTGATTTTCATGGACAAACACAAGCAAATTCAATTAACAGAGGTATTTTTTATAGTGTTGCATCACCCATGAAGGCAAGTGTGGTGCAACAGTGTACAACCCCCCTACACCACGTTTTTCTTAGAAGGCTACATTTTAAGAAGTTGTATTTGATAGCTCTGCTGCAGCTCAGACATGAAAATCCCCAAATCCCTACTATTCTGTAGCTTGAATGGTGTTGCTCTCAGAGGCTCCTTTGCTAAGCCACTGGGGCTGTTTGAATGTTCACTACAGTCTTCTTTTCTTTCTAGCCCTTGCTGCTAGTCTATGGATCTTTTGGCATGCTGGTTTCGCTGAGGGAGTCCATGGTTGTTCCACATCCTATTTTTATGCATGTGCACAACCTGGTACATAGATTTGTCAATGACTGTTTATTTGCTGACTGAACTGTGCTTCTGTCTGGGTACATCCATCCCAAGAGTCTTTTCATGGGGGTTGTGGACACTCAAGATGTCATCAGACTACTGTTCATGCCACCCTTCTCCTCACATGTCCTTCCACACTGACACAGGCTTGTTCTCTGACCCTTTCTGGCTGCAGTGTGCAGGTGAACCGAGTACTGACCTACCATGACCTGGACAAAGATCTAATGAAATATGCTGCCTTTCAGACTCTGGTAAGTGGATGTTGCTATGGGCTGGCCAATGTGGCTCCCTCTCCTTCTAGGCTCATGTTATCCTCCACAGTGATACTCAGCTGCACAAAATACACAGCCTTATCATCCAAAGAACTTGCAGTCTCCCTGTAAGTCTGTTCCTCTCTGCAGCATGGCTTTTGTACTTGTTTGTGTCTGTAAATAATGTAGATATGGTATCTGTTGCTCAGATGGGGTTCTTGCAGTTGTCCTGCACAAAGTGACCCTTATGAGGCAAATGTGGTGATGTCTAACAAACGTATCTGGTGAAATGATGGTGTCCATTTTCTCAGTGTCTGTAAGACTGTGACCTTGTATGTTCCTAGGATGGGGAGATAGACCTGAAGCTCCTCACCAAAGTTTTGGCTCCAGAGCATGAACTACGAGAGGTGAGTCTGTTTTGTGGAAACACCAGAAAGGTAAAAGCTTCTTGTGTATCTCAGACAGTACTAGGAAAGTAAGCCTTGTCAGTGGGGTGGAGAAGAGATGTGAGGAGGTGCTTGTCTAAGCTGTTGGAGGTTCGATTTCCCCAGCAGATGATTTTTATAGATAGTGCTTTCTTGGTGCGAGTTTATGGCATCACTGTGATTTGCCCCCTTCAGTATGAAGGAGCTAGTCAGGAAAATGTGAAGGGCCTAGTACTGTCAGAGACCCCTGCAGAAACAGTGCTTTGTTTTGTCCTTTGGTAGCCACCATGAGCTACAGGTGGTTCTACAGAAAAGTGCAGAAGGACAAAGGCAGAAAGCATTTGGGGTTTGGGCAGGGGGGTTTTAAAGTAGGACAGAACAACCTCAATACAACTGGGTGGGCAGGAGCTCAGGACTTGCAACAAAGAACTTCTGCAGCGTTGAACTGCACATGCTTCAGTAGAAGTGTAAAAGAGGAAGGGCTCCTTTCTATGCCCTGCCTGGAAGTATCTAATATTAACAAGTATCAAAAAATATGTCCTTTTTGGAATTTTGGAATGTGAACAATTTTGTTAACATTTTAAAATTGTAGCAGGGATTCACATTTCATTCTGGCTAGTGTTCATGTTCTAGCCAACTGAATCTGAGGCTTCCCCGGTCAGGGTAGTTACCTTTTGGTTTCTCTCTTTGAGGTTCTGGCATTGTTCAGAGAACTCTGGGTGACACCAGTAACATTTCAGCATGTTTGTCTTTTTTCCTCTTGGTAGGATGATGTCAGCTGGGATTGGGACCATCTCTTCACAGAGGTGTCCTCAGAACTAGTGACTGAGTGGGACCTGGGACAGTCGGAGAGGGAGGACCACCTCAGTCTCCCATAGGGCTCTGACACACCAGACGTCTCATACATCCGTCTCCTGTAAATAGTTAAGCACTTTAATTTTCTATTCACTTGTTTGTATTTGAGAATTTATTTCAGACATGAAAATAAATAGGACCTTGCTTCATAGAAAAATGTCTTGGGAGAAGTTTTGATTATTTGTTAGTAAGAATTTTTGTTCTCAAAAGAAATTAAAAATTCTAAACACAATAAAACATTAATTTATAAACAGTCATTCCACCTCAATAGCACCTCTACAAATAACTGCAATGGTCAATCTTTCCTCTGTGGAAATGAAGCCTCTCTGGAGTGGACCATCATATGATGGAGTGTTGTTTGCACTTATAGTTATCAGAGAAGCCTAGGCTGATATGACTTTTTTTCATAAGACATCCAGGTTACCATCTCCCTCACAACAGACACCTCAAGTTGTCAGGATATCCAATTTACATTTCATCCAGCAGCCTCCAGCCCTTCCTTGTTAGTTTAACCTCTCTCTTGGAACGTTACCTCTATATTGACTCAGGAAGCAGCATCACCTATTAAACTGCCACTTCTTACAGCACCTCTTTATATCTTGAGGTTTCCCAGCTAAATTCTGACCAGGCATAACCTCACTTAGCTTTTGCAATCACATGAATCCACAGCCTGAATGGAGGTTGCTTCAGGCAATAGGTAGTTTGCAAGGAAAATGTTTGTTCCATGTGTGTGAAAGAATGGAGCCTGATGCTCTCAAACAAGGTAACTCCCTGGTGGGTGTCTCCTTGGAACCAAGTAACTCACTCTTATTGTCATCTAAAGAAAAACTCATTTAGCTGTTAATACCTTGTCCCTGTAGAACCATGGTCATTATTTGCAGGAAAGAGTAACATTACTTCTAAACCAATGTCCTTCAAAGCCTTGTCCTGTTGGAGAATCTTGCTATATACCTATGGGGAGTGCAGATGCTGGGAGGAAGCTTGCTGTGCTGCTTTTCTTTGCTTGTTTGATCAGTCTAATAGAGCACTGCATTCCCACTTTTGTGACAGCAGGATAGGTGAAATAACTCACTGTGAATTCAGTACTCTGCAGAAGTTCAGGTGAGAGTTGATATGCCAGACAACTTTACCAATAATAGAGAAGTAGTTGGGTCCAATCTGAGGCCACAAAAATAAGGACTGGTTTATCTGTCTTAAGGAGACACTAACTTTTTTACAACCAAGACATCTCTCCTATTACTAGAAAACTAAGTGAGGCAGAAGCTTGGGAGGCCATTGTATAAAAGATAATCTGAAAGTCTTTCTCTGAGCAGGGAAATCTGTTTTGGTAAGAGCAGAAACTTCCCAGCTGAGCTAGCATCTACTTTTCTGTGATACTTATGATTTCTGGCCAAAGAGAATTTAGAATGCTTTGTACATTCCAGGAAAATATTTAAATTCAGCAAACTAAAATAGGTTAGTAAATCAGACAACAAGTGAGTCTGAGAGGAAAAAAAATGGGTGCTGTTGGCTACCTGCCTCAGCTGGGGACCCAGGGCAGCGATACTCTGGGGTGGGAAGCAGGTGTGTGTGGGCCAGGCCTGTGCCCAGTCTGGGACCCTGGGAACCCAGCAAATACCTGAGCAGAGCTGGAGAGAAGAGCTTGAAAAAATGCCAGCCTCATCTGTTTTATGGCAGGAAGAGGTATTTTTGATTGTTTAGTCTGACCTGCTGTAATACAGGCAGGTCAGAGTCCAGTGAGGTGGGGCTGAGCTTTGCCTGTCTTTTAGAAAGGCAGATAATATATTTAAAACTCTTTCCTGGTTAGATTTTTAATAGATTATTTTCCTTATGGTTTAAAATCTGCTCTGTTTCTAGACTCAGTTTTTGAGTTTCATCTTTTGTTTCTTGAGCCTGCATACTTTCACCTTTCCACAGCCACGCTGTCAGATATTTTCTCCTTGCTTCAGTATTTATGTGCACTGGGATCAAGTTGTCTCTTTAATTTCCTTCAATAAACTTAATAGACTGAGACTTGTTTCCATGTCTCTTCAATTCCTTCCACAGCTGGAGGAGGGGAGGTGGGTGTTGGGCTCCTGGCCTTTCTCCAGTAAGCTCTTCCCACCCACCTTCCTTCCACAGTTGTGTTTTGGTTGCGGTGTTGGGAAGATGAGTAAGACCTGTTGCTTCTTCTTTCTCACGTCGTGGTGCTGTCATATGCCTGTTACTGTCCTTGCTAAAGAGGAACAATGAGTTGCTCTTGCATGCCCAGGCCAGCTTGTGGCTTGTGGTGATGCACCAGGGTGTACTGGCTGTGACAGAGCTGCTTAAGGAACCTGCATTTCTGACAAGTCCTGTGGACAGAGCATGCAAGAGAGGAAATGGCGGAAAAGGTATACTTTTTTTTTGTAGACTGCAAAGGTGTAGCTCTGGTTGAGCCTCAGGTGAGATAAGAAGTGAGAGCAGTTTTCAAAACAGTGCACCCAGTTCTTAGGAATTCGGACCAGCCCTCTGGTCTGTGCCTGGCCAAGGCATAGACCAGCAACAGACCCTGTATTGCAGAGGGGTAATGCAAGGTGTAATGGTGTGCTTATGGCTGCACAACGAATCTTTGGCAGAATCAGGGTTAGAAATTAAGAACCTCAAGTTCCCAACTCAAACATGGCTTTCATATATCCGGCAAGTGTTTTCCATCTTCAATTCAAAGATCGCAGTTCAATGTAGAGAGTGTTGCTTAGTCTTTGTTCTGCACTGTACTCACATTACTGAGGAAGAGCTGCAAACCTGTCAAAGTGTGTGTGTCAACAGCATGTTTAGCTCAGTGAGCTGGCATGAGGTGTCTGCCCAGGGACTTGCTGGGATTCTGGATGGGTGTAAATATCTATCTGCAGATAGCTTCTGACAGACTGAGAGCTCAGTAGAGCAATATGGGGCAAATGGTGAGCCTCGTCACAGATAAAGTAAAAGAAGTGCATAAAGGAAAAATTAAATCTAGGTCCTATCAGTTTTAGAAATCTCTGGTTTAGCTTGTAATAATACCTATGATATTTGTATACTTTCTTGGTGGAGATGCCTTACTAGAGTGCAGTTTGTCAGTGATGGGGCAATATTGGGGCTGAGACAGCCTAGGCAACACTGGAAAAAAAAATGGAGGAAATAAAAGCTGAAAAAAAAGCCAGACCCAGCAACTTTCCATTAAAGAACCTCTTAAAGGGACTCTGGCTGGCTGTTTTATTAAGTGTGACAAAGTGATTGGAGGTGGGGGGGAGCTCCTATGTTAATAAGTTGGAAAGGCACTGCCGTTCCTCTCTCCAAAGCATCTCAGGGAAAGTGGAATTAATTCATGGCATATGCTCCCAGCATCTGCCGCGGTGACCCGGAGTGGTGGGAGCCGAATGCCAGGCGGTGCGAGCCAGAGCCTGTATTCCCAGCTCCTCCCCCGGGCCTGGCGCAGTGCTGCTGCCCGGGGCTGGGCGTGGAGGCGGCGTGGCTGCTCCGGCGGAACACACCTGGCTGCCACAGCCCAGGCCAGAGACGTGCTCTGGGCTTGGGGAGGGAGAAGGCATTTGTTTGGATAGAAAAGAAACTAGTTTGAATGGAAGCTAATCCAGTTTGTCCCAAACAGCCTAAATTCTTCTCACAGTATTCCCTGACCAAGACCTCCCTTCTCCAGCCATCTTTGTTCTGTGTCTTGCTTTGAGGTTCTGAGTCCTCAGTTTTCCTCTTCCTTCTTTCCCACTGTATCTTTACAGATTATTTGATCCTTTTCTTGAGAGAGAGGACAGACATATTTGATGTTAGATGGGATTTCATGCTCTGTTTAATGGCTTCTGGGAAATAATTTTTCACGCCTTGTTTCCCCTTGACTGACCCAGACCACTAGTACAGGGTGCTGTGGTAATCTTTGCCTGTGCTTCACAATCTGCCTGTGAGCTTTCCTTCAGGAAAGGGCACCTAGAGCCAACCCTTCAGGCTGCTCTGTCTGCAGCCACATCCTTCCACCCTTTTGGACAACTGCCTGAGATACAGGACACTTTCATGGCCTGGAGAGCCGACAGAGCCAGGAGAAACTGGAGTGGTGGGTGATCCCCAGGCAGGGCAGAGATGTCCCATGCTGCTTCTGTGTTCTCCCAGTAACTGTCCCTTGCAGCTTCTCCATTTGTGCTCCCTTTTGAAATGTGATGCCCCAGTCCTGGGCTGTGCAGGTATGGTGCTGTGCTGAGTGAAGGCCAAGGCAGGGCAACACGGGGGATCCGCAACTGGCTGCCCTGGTGAGACCAGTCCTCTCAGGGCCATGCTTTCTCCAGGGGGATGACTTGCAGTCCTGGCAGTCACAGCCTAGGAAGCATCCTGATCGATTCAGTCATGAGTGCTGTGTGGCATGGATGTCCAGAGTTCCTGAGCCCACTAATCTCTCTGCCATGATCCCTGGGGAGATGAAACATTTCCTCCTAGTGCCCTGCTACTTGAGTCTGTCCCAGCAGGCTGCTATGCACAGACCTCACTGGGGCCAGAACAGCTCCAGGCCATGAAGCCTCTTATCAGGCTCCATCTCCTGTCACTTTCAGGACCACTTCATTATCCTTTTATTAGCCCTCTTCTCCTGCTTATCATTATTAATAATCACACTGGATCAGATGGAGTGCTGACAGCTGCCCCTTGTCTATTCTTTCCGTCTATTTTAATCCTGCCTGCTTATCTGAAATAAACCTGATCCTTTTTCTTTTAATTAAAGAAATTTGGTGAGCCAGCCCCTCCTTCATGCACAGATAGGACTGATCACACCAGTGATACAGAGGGAGCAGGAAAAGGGGCAGATTACTGGGTGACAGTGTTTTCCACAGCCCAAAGATATGGGATGTCAGAGTAGAGGCTGGAAAAGATTAAGGCACATGTGCTGTGAGAAGAAACACAGCACTGGGTCACTGTGAGGTACTTATTTTGGGGTCTGTGTGTCTGGTCCAGTGTATTGATGCCGAGCTGTGTGACTACACTGCACCAATGCAAGACAAACAAGGGAGGTCTGTTCATCTCTCTGTGCTTAGCATGGGTGGCACTAGCAATGCCAGGTTCAGAGCCTGTGTGAGTGGCCTGTATGAGTGGCCAGGGCTGCTGGGATTGCTGCAGTTCCTACAGGGGCTAGAGGACTTTGTTTCTTAGTGCTTTATAGTGCTGCCGGAAGATGCAAGTGCTGGTCTTCACAGTGATGCTCCTGCTTTGTGCTCCCATAGGCATTGCTTCCTGGGGACACCGATCTCATTCTAGTCTCTTAAAAATGCCTCGCTGGGCAGTTTGCTTGAGCTGAAATATTTGTGTTGTCTATAGGGACAGGTCACTCAAGGAAGGGCTCTGTAAATAGGCTGGGAGAAAATTGTTGTGCTAATTCACACTTTTATGAACCCATAAACTCAAATCTGCATTCATTGCAATCTGCAAAGTGACTGGAGTGTGGGCTGAAATGCTTAGAAAGTGTTAATCAGGGGTCCGTAACAAAGCAAAATGCTCTGAAGTGCAGCAGCAGGAGCTTGGCCATAAGCAGCAGGAGTATTCAACCTTAGCGCTGAAAGGGCCGAGTCTCTGGCTCTCAGATGCTTCATTTCAGATGCACAAGTTGCAGGGTGACTGAATGCGTATGTGCCCTCTGCTACAGAATATGGCAACTGGCTCAGATTTGTAGGGCTGTTTCACCTGAGAGGCTATGGGCCCAGGAAGGGTATAGGGCAGAACTTCCTGATGCTCAAGCGAGAGTGTAGCTCTGAAATCCTGTCAAGCAGAGCCATGCTGGCTTCTGTCCCTGTGCTTCTGTTGCTTGTGAGTATTCCAGCTGACTGGGATGAACGTTACCCTGAAGTTCAGATGTTGGTGATGGAGCTGCCACAGTATAAACCCATGTATGCGGCTTCAGAGATCCTTTAAAAATATATGATTCTCTAGCAATCACAGGGAAGAATTGTGTATGGTGACATTTATGCTGTTGTTTCCATGTGAAATGTCCTGCTGCTTACAGCAATTATCTTCATTCTTACTTAATGTTGAACAAAATGTTTGAAAGATGAGAAAATGCAGGATTCACTTGCCTAAACTGACGTACTAGTAACTGATCAACTTTTATTATCTGACCCTGCTCCTTCAGCAAAAATCGTTTCTCTTTTGGACCCAAGTAAGGAAAGTTCTGAGGATGATTTTTGGCCCTGAAATTATGAGAGATGCTGTTTTTGGTGTTGTGGGACATTTTGAATCAGCCAAAAGAGATGGACTTGCAGTCCATGTGATAGACTGAAGTCTTGCTCTGATCATTACCCTGATCAGCAGAGCTACTCACAAAGCAAGGAAAACGCCTTGGGAAATTGCCAAAGAATTTGATCCAAGTCAAGCAACCTTCTGAGTGCCTGGAGTTCCAAAGCCAAATTGGAGCTAAGCTTGTGGCTCCCTGTGGCCTGCGAGGTTGTATGCACAGATGGCTGTAGGCTTGGTGAATCAACCTCACAAATAAATGGGCAGTAATAGTTCAGGCTATGGTAGCTATACCTGAGCTCACTCACAGCTAGTCCAGATAGCAAACCCCATCTAACCCAGAGGGGCAAAAAGCAGCCTGGACTTGCCCTGCTGAGCGCTGTAAATCCTCTTCTTTAGGATCTGAGCTAGTTCCTTTAATGCCTCTCTGGTATTGCCCCTCCGTATTGCTCCATGCCCCACAGAGATACTCTTACTCACTTCCATGGCTTTCAAACCATAGTCCCCAAGACTTAAGATCCTGTGTGTCCCTGCGCGTGGGGGATTGGATGCTCTTCATTTCATTGAATCCCAGAATTGTAGGCTGATAATTCAAGTTCTTCAGGGTCCCACAGTGAGCCTGTGACACAGGTAGGAACCAAATCCAGCCCCTCTGAGCATCCGACCAGTTTCACAGCCACGTTACTTCACTAACTGAAAGTATGCACAAGGCCAATATATTTGTTCATTTTGATTTTCAGTCAAGAGCTGGTTTCAGGCTATAGATCTCCTTCCAGATTTTCATAAACACAAAGTAGATCTTTATAGTCTCTGTACAAAATATCTTCCCCAGGAACAGCACAGCACACTCCCCACCTGGTAGTAGGCCCGCTAAGATAGGAAGCCATAACCATGTCCTGCAAAAACTGCTTTCTACTATAAGGCTGCTCCGTTTATCCCAGAAATACCCAGGGAAAGGGATGAGTTGTGAATGTGCCTAACTATTTTCCAGTGCAAACTCTGGAAGTCTGAAGCCAATAGGGCTCTTCAGCCTGCTGTTGTCTCTCTCTACAGAGACAATTCTTCTGTTGAGTTCAGCAGAAAATGACCACAAAGTAGGGATGGAAAACCTCCATGCTGATAGATGCACAGGCCAGTCAGAAAGGCTTTGGTAAGTCACACAGTAGCCTTAAGGTTAACCAAGCAAATGTGGTGATGTTTTTGGTTGGTTGGTTGGTTGGTTGGTTTCTTAAGTCACATGGTGGTCAAGAGCCATTAACAAAACTATGGGCCCTGCCTGTTCCAGGGCCTGTAGGCTCTTGTCAGAGGGTATCCCAGCCCCAACATAGTTCTTAATCAAGTGGGACTGGTTGTGGCACTGTCTGTGACAGCTTCTTGTGACATAAAACATGTAGAGAAAGAGAGCTCTGTAAGATGCTTATGACTTGCACAACATGCAATTGAGTATGGAGTTTGGAGAATATTATTCAGTAAAGGCAATGCCACATTACAGAAGTGTACCTGGAATAGTTGTGTGGGTCTAAAACATCCATCCTTAACTTGTCAGATAAACGGGTTTTTTGTTTACATAAAGTGGACATATATCCGTGTCATACTGGATACAGGCCTTTCCTTGAGTGGAGGTGTCCCTGTGCCATATAGAGCATACCTATATCTCACCAGTTGAGCAGGTTCTGTCTTGTTGGGCCCAGGGATCTGTTTGTCTATCAGTATAACGTGCACATGCACCAGTGTTGGCTGGGGTTGGAAGTATTTATGGCAATTAAAATGTTTTGCCTGGAAGCTGTTTCGGGGCTTTTTTGAAGTGAGGATTTTCAGACTTCAAGGTGTTAACAGCCCCTCTAAACGGTTTTGTTTTTTAATTGCAGCAAATGACTGCGGAGCCATTAAACATTTGCCTCTCTGCAGTTGTTTCTAAGCCCTTTCAGTCCTTCTTCTATTTATTCTGTTTAATTCAGTCAGGTAGCTTCAGGGCAGTGAAGATCAATACTTTACTTTGATAGAAAAGAGTCAGGTTTGAAACATAGAGATAAAACTGACACATTTTGTATAAATTTAATTAAAAATGCACCTTTAGTGGCTTGTTGCAAGCACAAAGCCAGCCCTCCATCCAGCTATCGCTCTGTCTCACTCTCTGTCTCTCTCTTCCCTTTCTTGTTCCTAACAGGAAGATCTCTGAATCTGCCTCACCAACAAAGCACCTCGTTTTATGATTTTTGTCTTGAAAGTTTAGCACTGAGGGAACA
The DNA here is from genome assembly GCA_013397795.1 of Orthonyx spaldingii. Classification (NCBI taxonomy): domain Eukaryota; kingdom Metazoa; phylum Chordata; class Aves; order Passeriformes; family Orthonychidae; genus Orthonyx; species Orthonyx spaldingii. The sequence goes on from VZTJ01000383.1 coordinate 3,898,534, forward strand.
GCATAGAAGGGATGTGAAATTCTAAAGAGACCTTCTGCTCTCTCCCTGGTCCCATTCCTTTTGGTGGTGGTGGCTGGGGGGACGAGGGAGGAGCCAGCTCCCCAGTGGAAAAAAGGAGGAGGAAGAGGCAAAATGGTTTTTGGTGGTTTTTTTTTTTTTAAACCCAGCAGATTGGACACCCTGGGGCACTTTCTATTTGGATGTGTAGCTTTCCCCCATTCCCGCCCCCTCTTCTTGCTTTGTTAAAGTGAGAATTATTTTTCTGACTACATGTGCATCCCTGATCCCACTAGGACAGCGCTGGCCACAAGGCAGTGTCTTTATTCTCTCTTTCTTTTTCCTCCTCTGCTCCCCCTCATTTCTTCCCTCTCTCTCTCTCCCTAACCCTGCTGCCAGTGGGCACATTTGTCTTGTGTTTTATAATATGGCCCCTTTCACCCCCTTCCCCTGCATCTCTCTCTCTCGCTCTCTCTCAATCCTGTTTGGCTCGGTTCATTTTTCACTTGAGTGCCTTTCCTCCCAGACTCCCCTCTGCTCCAGCCTCCCTCTGCTCAACACCAATAAAACACACACAACACAGGTAGAACAAGGTGCCAGGGCTCAGTGTGACAAACGACTCACACACCACTTAATAACCAGGGCTGTAAATTGCCCTCTCTTCACCCTCTGCCGCCTTCTGGGGACAGCAGCTTGGCCAGGCCGCTGTGAAATGGGCTGTCCTGATATAGGGTGGAATTGGGAAGTCCGGTGGGAATTGGACACTGCCACCACCAGGGCAGAGACTTTTCCAGCCTTGTCTTTTGGGGTTGTGGGATTTAGTGTCTCTGATTCACTCCCCATGAGGCCATGCAGCGCAAGGGGCCTCAGGAAAGGAACTTGTTGGAAAATGGAGGTTGTGCCACAAATGGGTGCAGACGACCTGCCTGACCTACACACCACCTATTTAAGTCATATTTTGTGGCCAAGAGTTTCAAGACTTGTTCCATCCATACAAGCTTTGGGAGGGTTTTAAAGGGAAGGATGATTCCTGAGGGTCTCTCTGTTCCTGGCTGGCAGCCCTGGCTGAGCACCATGTCACCTCTGAGAGCAGGGCCTCCATGGCAGTGCCCAGCTTGAGGCAGAGCAGGGACTTTCAGATCCAGCTGCAGGGAGCAACGTGCAGCTTCTGCACAGAAATGTACTCTTTGAATTCCATTGTGTCTGACTTTAGCTGTCAAATTGCAGTTGCTGTGAATTTTGCTTGAGAATCAGAAGATACTATACAGGTGGTGCCGAGTTGTCCAACAAGATGCGAAGTGGGGTCCATGCCCAATGGATTTCAGGTGTCAACCCCTCTTGTCTTAGGTAATTACCAACTCTGGCAGATGTGTGTGTTTCCTGTTATTGGTTTCATTTGGCTCTGGCATTCCTCACCATCTCTCCCTCAGTTAATTTGTGGCAGTAATGTATGTAAAACTTCTAGCCTTGTACTTGCAGGACGCTGCATTTCAGCTGTGAGTGAAGAGTGTATTTTGTAATTTTTTACTGGTGCTTTAGCTTATCAGTGTAAAAAGAAAATCTTTGTATCGCCCTGTGCCTCAGCCTGTACTGGTGTCTCCGCTCTGCAGCTCAGGCTGCTCGGCTTTACCAGCAGTAAAAGCGGAGCGTTTCCTCACTGAGTTAAAGCGCGATGGGTTAACTCTGTCAGTTTGTCTACATAATATCAACTGGAACACCAGGTAAAGCCCTCCTGAGTGATTCGTGGAGGTGAGTGCTGAGGGCTGGTTTCTCAGGGAGTGCGCCAGGAAGGAGTGTGCGGCACAGTACGCGTCTGCAGACAGACAACTCTCGCGTCTGCTGTCTTTAATCACGGCAAATGAAAGTTTCTAAACAGCGGAAGATGCCAGGCTTTGTGTTCTGCCACCGGAGCTGCCTCTGCGCCGCCGTCAGTGCCGGTAATTGCAGACAGAAGCTGCTTTGTGTTAAAATGGCATCGGTAATTGAAACAGAATTCAGAATCAGGACCCTGCAGGCACTGCTCGGTGAAAGAAGAAATAAAGATCGTTTGGGTCACATCTTTTGTAATTTGCGTTTAATAATCGTACCAGGAGGTACATACAAAGGGAGAGGAGAGATAAGACACAGCCCACTCCCCCTCCTCGCTCTGCCTTGCAGCCTTCCCACGGAATGGGGGAGCCTGGTGGGAACCCCATGCCCCCCTCGCCTGGGCTGGGTGGTGGGAGGGCTGCCAGCTCCCTCCCGCTGCAGCTCGGGGCTGCTTGTGAGGCCAAGCCAGTACTGCTCACTGGCAGCCAGAAGGAGAGAATGGCTCCTTGGGTTTGTGTTAAACTGGATGCTCAAGTTCTGGTCTTATGGTTAGGCTGAGGATTTATGGGCCCAGGTGCTGGCTCTTGCCCGGTGGGTCTGGCTCAGCTCTCAGCATCGGAGGGCACTCCATTGGTTTGCAGTCTCTGAGTTTCCCATTGAAATGGGATCCTTTTGGTATCCTACAACAGTCTTCTGCAGTTATGCCTATACAAGTATATTCAAGCAAATGCAAGCTGTAGGACATGGCTTATGCTGAAATGTCCCAAACTTCTCCCATCACAGCACAAGGCCTTCTCTGTTCTGCTTCTGGGAAATGGAGTGTTGCCCGTGCTCCCCACAAATTTCAGCCAGGCAGTGCCTGAGGAGGCACAAGCTAGTGGGCACCAGCAAAGTGCCAGGAGCCTGCCCATGCTCAAAAAGCACCAGTACTTGAACCTGTGCCCTGGTAAATTCACGAGTGTGGATGCAGTCTTGTGGCTTTCTTCTTGACCTGTTTGGTGGGTCACTTTTGATCTCAGAATACTGGAGTTACCAAGGAAAAGCAATGTAGCAACAAAAATATTGCAGAGATACTCAGGACAGAACTGCAGTACAAGGCACAAAGTTCCTATCAAAGACTGCAAGGAAAATGTGGTACATGCTGAGTGCAGGTAAGTTTTGCGCTTTTTGGCTTCATGCTGTGCTTAGCTGATGCTTGTTTGGGCCTAGAAGAGGACGGATGCCGTCTCTCTTTCCTTCATATTAAGGTGTACAACAGTGCTTGTGCTGCGGCCAGTGCTGTTCCCAGTCTGCCTGTTAGAGCAGGATAGTGGGTTGGATGGCCCTTCGGACTAAGCTGGTACAGCCTATTTCTCTCGTGCTCCTGGCAGCTTGTCATGGTGTGCTTCTGCTGTGCTTACCATGGAGGTTGGTTTGAAGGCTCCAGAGAAGCCACAGCAGGGTGGTGATGCAGATCTTCCCTTTCAGCCTCAAACTGTCCAGGGACATTCGGCTGCTCTTACAGTGCCCAAAGTGTGCACTCCTGTCTCTGCTCTGAAGACTGCATCAGCCAATACAGAGCTGCCTTGCTCCCCTTAACCTAAGCCCCTCATCATGAGGGAGCTAAACCTGTCAGATACCTCCACCATAATCTCTGGGTTGGTCGAAACCTATGATGTGTCATCTAGAATGTGAGAACCAAAAAGATCTGGTTCTATGATGATATAGTCTGCTGATCTGCCCTGTGATTTCCCTTAGCTTTGCCTCTGTTGAGCCTTGCTGTAGTGCAAATATAACCCAGATTCCTTCTTCAGTAAAAAAAAAAAACCCAGCACCACTGTTATTTTTTGTGCCAAACCCAACCATAGCAAACACACACCTAAGAAATGGCAGTTTCCATTCACATATATCCCACTTCGGTGTTTTTAAAACCCAGTGACAACCTGGGAGCTACTTTAAATCCTGATGAGATGAACACAGATGCAAGCAGAAACAGTCCATTCCACCCTTGAATAGTTAGTCTCTTTACCCCAGATTTCTAGTCCATTATGGGGAACAAACTCAGCTCTGGTTACCTTTGTTGGTGTCCTGCTAATCTTAGTGGAAAGCAGCACATGTTACTGCCTGGGTTTATTTCATGCAGTGTGCATTTTCTCTACCATTAGGCTTGGCTCAGGGATAGGTTTCATTGTCACCTGTGAGGATACAAAGGAGACATCTCCATTGTTCAGCAGCTCCCCTATCCTCTGTATTGGTGCTGTAACCTCATGGTTTCCCTTGCACACAAACTCTGCATTTCTTCCTTAAGCTGCTCCTGGCAGCTCACCATTTCACAGTTCTTGCCTATGGCCAGGAAGGGCATCATCTGCCAGCTACATCTGGAGCTGGAATCCTGCCTTCTCCCAGGGAGCCCAAGGGGTCCTTATCAGAGGGCCAGAGCAGCAGTTGTGACAGAAGAAATTTAGGCTGGGGAGAGGTACCTTGACTTCTTCTAGTTTTAATTGCAAGGAAGACTCTTGTTAAATTTTAAGAGCCAATATCCTGATTTTTATTTAGCCTACAGAAGGCTAAATGTGACTTGGCACCCCCCCTGCTCAAATGTTGTCAGTAAGTACCCAGAAGTAAATGCCCAGACACCTGAAATCAGATGAGAGAGAGCATCTGAAAGAGGAAGAGGAAAAGAGTGTCTGAGCTCTGTGTATATGCAGACACCCAACCTTTCCTTTCTGCCTGAGAAACTAAGGCTGTGTTAACCTTTGGGTGCAGCAGCAGAGCTGCTGGGGCTGTCCCTAACTGGCTGAGGCGATCCATAAAAGGAACTGTGGATGCTTTGGCCTTTTCTCTCCAAGCCTTCCTCCCACTTCATACACAGCAAGGATTTAGCAAGCATCACCACATTAATCCTGTTCCTTGCCAGCACTTCAGGAAATGACAGTGTCACAGCCCTGCAAAGATACCCAGGTGAGGTGCACTGCTGCATATGCATGGCCTTCTGGCTGGGCACGTACGTCCTACAGTGTCATCAGCCATGGTGACGTGCTGTGGCAATACTCCCCTACTACTCTCTTCTCTCCTTTTGGTCCAAAACTGGACCAAATCCTCAGGTCCAGTTTTGGCATCTCCACACTTTTCCTTAATGGAGAATTAGAGATCTTAGGTGGGTGGTCACATGTCAGGTGATAGAGAGAAGACAGATCTTGAAGAAGAAATTTAAGTCCTTCAGGCCTTGCCTTGCTTTGGTAGTGCTCTTGGGAGGCAGTTTTTGTGGACCTACTGTTTGGCCCTCTGACAGCTGTGTCTCCTTTATGCTGTTCTGTTAGAGCTCCTTTTGTGTATTGCAGAATATGTCATTAGGAGGTGGAGGCCACAAAACAGTCAAAAACATCTTTTCTGTACATCTTTCTCACACACCCCTTCCATCACTATCCAACCCCACACAGGGATTACATTTGCACTTCCCACACACTCACCTGGGAACCCCATTCACCCACACCTACTCACACTGACACAGATGCACCAGAGTCTTATTTTCTGTGTTCCCCGACCTTCCTTTCCTCCTCCCATCTGTTTGTTGAATAATTCCTGGCTAAGTAACTTTCTCTGGGTAGCCCCTGGGCTGGGGCATGGAGACCTGCCCCCTCTCCCCCCTGGCTGTCCAGGGGGCCTTTGAACATGTGTTTCTGGGAGGCAGACACCAGCTGGCTGGGTGACATTTGCATAGTCAGCTAAAAGCCCATGAGCTGAGCTGGGAACGTCTGGAGGAGCCCATGGCAGGATGGAGGGAAGAGGGAAGCGCTGGTCAGCTCGAGGTCAGCTGGAACAGATTTCTCAACAAACAGACAGATGGTGAAAGGAGATGAGGAGTGGGGGGAGCACGCAAAGGCTCCTACATCAAATATGTAAGTCACTAAATGCAGTATAAGTGACCAGTGTGCCTGTGGGCATGGCAGTCACCATGCTGCTTCCTTCCAGTCCCATGGGGTGGATGCGTGGGGCGAGCATAGGCTCTCATTGCTCTTGGTGCCAGGAAGGGGAACAGGGTGGACTATGGAGCAGGGAAGGGGCAGGGAGAGGTATGGGACTCTGTGGGGTTCCAATGCTGCGAAGCAGCAGCAGGAGCTGGAGGCTCCATGCAGTCTCCTGCAGTGAGCCAAAGGGGCCCTGTTGTCACAGCCCCATCCAGGCACCAGCAGGGCTGCCACGACTGTCAGGACAGACCCCCAGTTTGTCTGGCCACAGTGAGCTCACAAAGCATCACCCAGCTCAGCAGGTTTGGGACTGGTGTTTGTGCAGTCCCAAGCACAAGGTACCCTCATGGTACAGACTCCCCCCATCCCTGTTGTTCCTGCCTGCTGTTTGCCCCACTTCTGCCCCCACTCCAGCTAATTTAATTGGACTGAAAATAACAGAGCAATCTGTATGGTTTTGTTCCTACAAGGACATGTCTTTGCCATTCCAAAATAACAGCAAAATATATTTACGAGCCCCTGTGCTGCCTTTGCCCTCTCTGCTGATCACTGTTCTCGGCTGCCTGCCTGCTTTCATACTCTCTTCTGTCTGCACAGCCCATTCCTCAGGACAGAAAATACACTTTATTTTTTCATCCCACGGCACCTTTTGGAGCACTGGAGAAAAAAGCAGTCCCTTAGCATGGGAATTGCTCAGGCAGAGAGAACTGACTTTTGTCCCCAGTGCTTAGAGTGGCCACAATTGAATACTTCAGGAAAAAAAGGCCAAGAAACGCTATAATGGACGATTAGGGGCTAAGCCACCCAGAGATAACTGTTTTCCTCCTTCCAGGGCGTTTAGCAGTTGCCACATGTCCTTGACCAGGAAGGTTAACAAATTACATGTTGTCTTTAAAATCCTGGGCTTACATCCTCCATGTACCATTGGCAACTGCTAGAGGCTAGTTATGCGCTGTAGTATGAGATATTCCCATTACATACCCATTTTTGTTTTATTCTTCAGGAGAAATGGAAATACAATGCATTTGTATAATATTTAATGCAGTTTGAGGGAATTGGTGGGTTTTACTTTTTATTTTTTCTAATGCTGTTGCCTAGATGGTGCTAAATCCTCTCCTGAGGGATGCAAACACGTGTTACACATGTTCCCCATCATGAGTGCAGGCAGACAGATGTTACAGGAATGTGTAAGGAAGGCTATCACTCAGGGCCAGCTAGAGCAGGGAAATTGCACATAAACTCCTTGTGTATGTGATCCCATCCCATATAAAGGGGGGTCCGTACATTAAGCAAAACTGACAAGGTCCTGATGGCACCAATAGGCCTTAATTGCCCTGGTCTCACCTGGGACCCACACTCAGGAGCTCCATTTAAGGTCAGCCTGGGCCACTCATCACCTTTCTGAGCTGTGCTGTAGTTCTGCCTCTCTCTAGCCTGGCCTCATCTCCTGCCCTCAGACCTGTGCTGCAGCAGTGTCTTCAGCCCCAGCTCCTGCTGCTGGGGCCATGGATGTAACCAGCACTCAGCTTTGCCTCTGAGCACCGGCTCCGGTGCTGCAGGACCATGCCTTGATCGGTGAGGACACTGATCTGGGATCATCCTTGGCTATGATCCCATGCCAGAACTTCATTGTCACTTTTACTCTGTCCTGGCTTAGCTTCATCAGAAGCCTCTTCATGATGATGATTTTTTTTTTTTTAAAAATTTTTACACCAGGTAATGGTGTCTCTTTTCTTATATTAGTTATAATAGTTATATCCAGAGATTTCTAGTAGGCTAAGGATGGCTGGTTTTCTTTTAGAAAAGCATTTCTGACTTGTCCTCAGTTTCCATTCCTTTTTGATCTTCCATTTTGAGTTTGTTCCCTGTAGCCTGGAGATGCTGATGGGCAGAAGCCATTTACCGTCTAGAATGTTGTGGGCATTGGTCAATGGTATAATCCTTTGCACTCTGAGCAGTAAACACAGAAATTCCCCCCGACTGCTCGGATCTTGCCTTCAGCTTCCCCAGTTAACTGTAAGGCTTTTTAATGTAAGAACACCTATCAGGAAGAAATGGATCTTATCTTTCAACCATTCTGCCTTCATTTCTAACCTATTGAGTACTTTTTTTAACCCATAGTTTATTAAATAATTGACTCCTCCAAAGTACCAGGTAGTCTTAACTCATCCCAGCTCCCTTTGCATTTGATCTGTCTCTGTTCTGATATACTAGAAATGAGCAAGAGAGATGTCCTTTGCAGTCAGGAAAGTGTCATGCATGCCTGTTACAAGAAAGAAATAGTAATTGTTATTAGAGCTCACTATATATGAAGCAAAAGGAAATGCACTACTGTTGTTTTTCTCAAAAAGTCCTGAATTTGGTCCTCAGGGCCTTATTTATCACTTGGAAATATTCACATGCCTGTTGGGATTTGATCAGAACACCTGCAAATCCCCAAAGTTTTCTGAATTCTCGCAGAGGAGGCTCTTCTGTCTCAGGCATAAGCAGTTCTGTTGTTCTGTGCCTTGTGTTTGTCCTCTAAACAGGGAAGAGAAATGTTCAGTGCAAATGTCCCATGCAGCTGTCGGAAAGCTGCATTTGTGCTGTGTGGGGAAGCTGTGGGGATGGAGCAGGGCAGAGAGGGGGTCACCATACTGTTCTCACCAGCCACTTGTTGTTTGGGTCAGATGTGCTCCTCAGCCTGAATGCATCTCTGCACTCTGCTGCACTGTCTGAATTACCACCAATGAAGTGTGGAGGGCAAGAGAAAGTTGGCTTGTGCCTGCTCTCTCTGCATACACGTGTGCACACATGCCTGCACACCCTGTCACAAACCCTGCCAGCTCCCGGAAATCTGAGTGTTTGTGTACCTCCGAACTTAAATATGTGCTTCCCACTCTATGGGCAGCTGCTGCCAAATGCCCAGCTCATGCTTTGTTTTATGAATCCCTTGCTTCTATGAGGCTTTATTATTATTATTCTTTGAGCTAAAATGGATCCATAACCTTGTGGGACAAGGACATCGGCCTGGCTGGCAGCGTACATGCTTTCTCGTGCTTGCGCTCTCCCTCCCCTCCACAATTACTCTTCATGCAGCACAGAAAATAAAACATTCCAGCAAAATATGACTGCTCCTCTCTCAACAGGAGGTCACCAAGGCTTGGGCTAGCACAAGAAAAAGAAAGCCCAGGAAAAGAGCTGCTGCTTTTTGATTTACATGCTGGCTGGGCAAAAGGAGAGACTTCTGAGTGAAAGGAAGGTACTACAGGAGCTGCTAATTGAGTAATCGCAGCTCAGAGCTGCAGAGAGGGTGGCAGGAGCAGGCAAGAGAGACTTTCTCTCCTGGCTGGCAGGAGCCCTTGATTTCTTTTCTTGCCATGGGTTTGAGAGCAACAGGACAGGTTTATGTATCTGGTTTTTGACATTGCGTAGCACAATTGCTGTGCCTCTGCCATAGCCAAGTCTGCCCCTGCATTTGCCTCCTTTCCTCATGTTTCCCTTCAAGCCTTTTTCATACCTGGAAGTTTTATGCACTAGTATGTCTGAATAAACAAACATAATTTCTTGGCCCTTGGTACAAAGAGTTGGGAAGTTGAACAGCTTGCCTTCTCTCTGTGCTGGGCATGGGATTCTCATCATGAGCATCATCCGTTCTGTTCACATCTGGACACTGGGATTTTGAGGCTGAATTCAGCAAGAGCCAAAACCCCTCCTCCTTCCTGCAGCTGAGTGCAAGATGCTGCAATTGCCAGGGTTGTGCAAGGGGGATATGACATCTCCTGGTGTGGCTGGGCTCAGACAGGGACCTGCTATTCCTTGATCCTGCATCTCTCCACACTGAGCTTGTGGCCGCTGAAATCCCTGTCTGAATGCGAATTTCAGGCACATGTTCCACATTGCCACTGAGATGAACATCATTTCCCAGCGCTGGCAATAATCCACTCCCCACATGCTGAATCATATACCTGATCCCAGGACCATGCTGGACCTCAGATAGCTGCAACTGGAGAGGCAGGGTGTGGGCAAGACCTGAGCCCATGCCACTTGCCTTTGTCAGTTTTTCTGAACTCTGGCAGTCTGGCATGATCATTCCCCTGAATCTGAATACCACCCCTCCGCCTCCTCCATGGATGAACATATATTCTTGTGATAAGCCTATATTTTTCTCCCACTCAGGAGGAAGGCTATTACCGCACTAGGCAGAGCAATCAAGACATTTGTTTCTGGCTGTGAGGGATGCTCAGAGGGGGAGGACAGGCAGAATCCCTCCAGCATCACTAGAGGTCTCTCTTTATCTGTATGTGCTTGTCTGCAGGCCAGTGGGAGAAAAATACACTTGCTCAGAATAATTTCTTTATCTGCTTCTTGACATGTCACAGCCCTGTAAAGCATGCAAGCCTAGGGAAGTCATAAGGCTGAGTTCTTCTTGGCTCAGTTTCTCTGGAGAGTGTCTCTGTCTGGCGTCAGTCTTCTGCTGATCAGCTCTCCCAAGCTCTCATCTTCTCCCAGCACACTTCTCAGCACTTCAGGGCTCTTCAGCTGGGTGGCATAGAGAGCTCTTCCCCCTTGGTCAGCCCACTCAGGCTCAATAAGTGATTTGCCAGAACCATGGTCTGAGCTTTCTAGGATCTAGTGAAGAGCTGATCCTTTCCTGACTCCTCATCCTCTGGGCAGGCTGTCAGCAGTCTCACTTTACCCTTCTGTGCCCATGCCTCCGCAACTCCTGTGTGCTTGATGGGTGCTGCAAAGTCCTCCAGCATCTCAGCAAAAAGCACCAGCAGCAAAATATTGATGTTGTTTGGAGGTGACAGCAGTGGAAGGAGGCAAACTGTGTGACTGGTGCTAAGATTTTTGGATAATTGGTTGTCTGCTTTCCCATGTCTCGCTTCATTGTAACGCTGGTGAACCACATCCTCGAGCAAAATTTTGCTTTGCAGGCTATCTGGAGCACAAGGCCTTTTCAAGGAGCTGGAGTATCCACTTTTATTGGAAACACTCTCATCTGAACACTGTGGCTTGTTTTCCATGAGCTGTTTGGTGACAGGCAATGAGCCACAGGGTGGTGACTCCAGACACAAGCATTTCCCTTTGATATGGGGGCCTGGGCCCAGCACTGTGGTAAATGAATCTTCAACTGCTTTCTCAACATAGGAAGGAAAGTTTCCTTCTATACTGTATTTTCTTTTTCATATGTAGAGATATGCAGCAGCCATTACTATGGTGCAGGCTATGCCACAGCATCAGGACCCCTCCAGCAGTTCGCAGGGTGATTTTGTCAAGGGCATGAGTTACCCAGCCTGTAACCAGACTCCTAGCAGGCAGTAGCTGCCCTGGCTTTGCACCAGCAAAACCAGTGAGATTGTTGCCAGGAATATTTTCTAAGAAGAGCTAACAAAGGCCTGTCTCTCATAGATAATAAAGGTAGACATACCCGAGTCCGGTTCCTCATGGTGAGGTCCTGCCAACTGCTTCTCCTGGCTGCATATGAATGGATAATTTTTATTCTACCCCTTTGGAAAATCTGCTAAATTGCCCCCTGCTAGCTTTGGGTCCTGCTGTGGGCTCTTCTGTGATGAGCACTGCAAGGTGAGCTGGAGTTAGGTGTTGTGAATGCTGGAATCCTGTAGGTGTGCGAGCTCTTTGAGGCCTGATGGTGACAGTGATGCAGAAACCTGCCTTAATGCACTGGAGCGGCAGAGAAATTATGCAATAGCTGTGCACTGCTCCTCTGTGCTTGCTCCTGGAAGGATGAAATGCAGTGGACCAGATTTGGTCTTGCTGGGTCTCTGCAGCCCAGAGAACTGCTCTGAGGTAGCAGCAGAGTGGATGCTGGGATGTGCTACTGTCATTTGTCTTTCTGATAGATTTTTCCCTTGGATAATCTCTGTTTGAGAGAGCTCAAAAGGAGGAAAATGCTACCTAGGGCAGCTTTTCTAGTCCATACATGTAGCCTCACTCAGATCAATGTTGGGCACATTTACAGAATCAGCCAGCTTAGTAAAGGCTAAGAACATAAACTAGATGTGCAGAGGAGGGGGGTGCTTTGGTTTCCCAGGTGAGAATTCTTGCACAGACGCCACGGTGTAATAGCCAGTCCAAACTTACCTCCAAAAGAACCTCTGGCAAGACATCATGTCAGATGATATCCTTTGCTGCCCTGCGGATTCCAAACTTGGTGTTTGGCTACAGTATGCATGGTGAAAGAGAGTCAGTGCGTGAGGTACAGAGATCATCTGAATTTGTTGCTTGGAAAATGGACAGCTTCCCAAAGAGGGAGAAACCAGTACATTAACTGCGATCCAAAACCCAGAAAGGGTGGACACAAGGGATGGGCCACATCAGTTCTTTTTAACGAGGTGCACTGGTATGTAAAACCTGAATATATTTATCCTGTGACTTCTCATCCACCAGGGAACTGGAAAAATTGAGCAGGTATATTGTGAGCTGGGAAAGGAGAGAATTCTCACCCACAGACCAAGCACTTAACTTTCTTTACCTGCTTTCAGTGCAGTGTGGTTTATGCACAGGTGTATTAATATACCTGTTATGCATGAGAGAAGCAGTAAGAGTGACACCAGCTGCTGCTGCTGGTTTCATTGGGATTTAGAAAGCCTAAAAGCCTGGCTGCAGATACATTTAACCCTACTCTGCTGTGTCCTTGCATCTCAGAGATTACTGTACATGTTTGCAGGCACACAGGCAATTAACTGCCTACATTTCTCTGTGTGCTCATGTGTTGGTAGCATCTCCATGCACCCGAGTCTCTGCTTGGGGGTACAGTACAGTGCTGTAACCAGGAATGTCCTGGAGCCAAAGTTGCTGTAGTAATTACAGCAGATAAACTGCTCTGCTTGAGCATTGCTGTCCACACCAGACTGCAAGGCAGGCAGCCTGGCTTCACCACTGAAGTCTATTCATTTTAATAAGAGGGACACCCTGTGTTATTAAGAAGAGTGTTTATTACTGTCGCAGCACACTGACAGCAGCTTCCATCATCGTTAAAAGGCAGATGGGGGGGAGGAGGGTAGGGAGCGGTGTGCTACTGTCTCAGAGGGTAGGACCCAGCTGGCAAGGAGGCTGGGGGCTTCAGGGCTTTCCCCTTGGCACAGAAGAAAGTTGCCAGTGGAGAAGAAGCCTCCAGGGAGGTTGGAGAGGGAAGTATGGGGCTCTGTTCAGTCTAGTCCTCAGGTCCCAGCTGAAAATAGTCTGTTCCGTGTGAGAGAGAGCCTTACCTGCCTCATGCTGTGCAGGGACTGGGAGGCTGCAGGCAGTGGTGGGGAAATGAGGAGGGCAGCAGCACTGGGTGCTTGCTGGGAGAGGAGGGTGTAGGATATATGTAGGCTGCTGATGTGGCTGCTTGGTCCAGGGGAAAGGTCTCGGCACCTTTCTTTGCTCTCATTTAGTGGTGGCACCAGCACTGAGCTGTATGGTTTGTACAGTCCTGTCTGAGGCCCCTCACCTGGGACATGTAAGAGGACAACTTAGTGTACAGAAGCAGGCTCTGACTCAGGGAATGGCACAAGCAGACCTTCGCACATCGCTGTCTGGACACACCTCTCATTTTGGCAGTTGTCTTATAAATGAGATATCTGGCATAGTGCTGGAGTTTGTAGGTCTCAGGGAAGAGTAGGAGAAGTTGGTCAAGAGGTGGTGCTTATGCACAGAGTGAACACCCAACATTAGTAAATGTCTTTGTTGATGTTTTCATTGTGCAAATGAGACCTGAAGTTTAGAGGAGCCATTGCCAGTGGAGGACAGGGGATGTAGCACCAGTGTAAAAGGTCTGCACACCGCCTTCCCATCCTGCCCCAATGCTTTCATATTTCTGAGCACCTGAGACATGGTAGTTCCCAGATACAGATGTTTATGGAGCCAAATCCCTCCTGGTTACTGGGGTTCACCTTTCTTGTGTTCATTCAGAAACAACTGCACCTACAGCTGGAAAGGGACTTCATTACTCTGTTCCATAATGTACAAGGGAAAGTTGACCAAGTTTTTTGCCTTCAGCTGAAGAGCTATAATTTCAGATACTACTTTCAGTTTTCAAAGAAAAGAAAGAAAATGTACTCAAAAATTCCCTGTCTTCCCATGTGTTAACCTCTCCCTAATTTCTTCTCCAGTATATTCAAAACTGCCCCCAGTTCTTCTCTGTGGGCTTCCTTCTCCTTTCTACTCCTTCTGGGTTAAAATTTCTGACTTCTTTTCTTCGAAGATTAAGTACCAGAAGAGTTACAGCACTGCTAGGGACATCAGCTCTCCCTTGACACTTGCCCAGCTGAGGAGCACGTGGATGAGGGAAACAAGGTGACCTGGGTAGTGACTGCCATAGATGGAGTTGATGATCCAGATGAATCTTTCTGGTGCCCTTTGTCCACTGCAGCACCTGTCATAGCAGGTGTTAGTGGAAGAACACACTCCCTCCTGTACTCCATATAACTGTAAAAGGTCTCTGCAGTCCCAAGAGAGCAATTCTGTCCCAGCAGAGGTGTGATGAAGGACCATTCTTTGGTGAAAACTCCTGTAACTTTATAATGGAAACAGCTGGCTGATGTACTGGTGATTGCATTCTACCAAGCAACAGGTGAGTGCAAGGGAGTAGATGGAAAAGACATCTGCGGCAAGACAGTCTGCAGGTGAGTCGAAGGCTGGTGGGAAGCTTGGAGGAATGTGCCAGTTAGGGAGAAGCCTGCATCCTAAGCCAATGGTGGGTGCTATGATGTGCAAATCCTGCTGCAGCCGTGCTCAGTAGAGGTGGAGAAGGGTCCTTGTTCTGTGTGACTTAGTGCCTTGCTGACTGCAGAAGCTTTTGCTGGTCAGATGCCTCTGGCGGCTGACGACAGCTCTGGCTGCTCCCCTGGCCCTCACCCACCTCGTTGAGGCTCTCCAGCCATGTGTGACATTAAGGCTCCTCCAGGTCTCGGCAGGTTTCGCAAGGTTGATTGGGACCAGCGCGTGTCACTCTCGGCCACTTCCTCATCACCATAACTCTGGGCTGAATAACAAGAGGCCGAGAATCTGCTAACGCAGGCCCTGGCAGAGTGTCCCATCACTCTCTTTTATTTGTGCTGGAGATTTATGCTGCCTATCTCCCTTCCCTTTGTCCACCAGCCGGGCCCTATAAGTCATGTCCCTGGGCTGACAGGTCACGTGTCCCGTGCTGCTGCCCTGTCACAGTGACTGATGCCAGGGGGTGATTAAAAGAGAGGAGGGGTGAGAGGTCAGCAGCAGGCAGCATGATGTGAGCGGGGGGATGTAATTATCACTCCTGTGACATACTGCTGGGGGCTTTCATGGATCGTCACCCGGGCTGGAGGTGGGGAGTGCGGTGCTGGAGCAGGGAGGGGGAGTGGATGGACACAAGGCAAGAGTGGGAAGTAGGATTATGGGAGGCAGGGGCTTTCTGGTTTTGAGAGAAACCAGGAAGTGTAAAGCCCTGACTGTTCCCCAAACTGAAAACTTATGCCCTGCAGAAAGACAGAAAGGGCATTTGAAAAGCTGCTGGGATCAGAAAGCAGCCCTCTGTTTGGAGAGGCTTTTGGCCACTTGAAAATGTTTTAAGTTCGCTCCACTGCTGCATCCCAACACTGACAACACACCATAGACCAGAATGCCTTCAGATGTTCAAAAATCAGATGCATGTGTGCTCTTCTGGGTATGATTTGATGGAAAAACTGGCAGCCGCGGTTACTGGTAGCCTTGTGCTGGCACTGCTCATTTCCTTCTACAATTCCCCTGTCTGGAGTCTTTTGTGGGCAAGATGAGGCTTTCTGGGCAAATAGCCTCCCAGATACACCACACAGTCTATATCTTTGGATGTCCTTTTGGAGCCCCAAGGTAGACATGGGGTCTGCAGCAGAGCAAATAATGAGGAAAAAGTAGTTGAAGACAGACTGAAAGGTACCTATCTCAGTCCCAGAAAAGAGGAGTTTGGATGTCACAGAAGAACAACTATCATAAAGCCATATAAATGAAAAAAATAATTTAGATTCTGACAATGGGAAGATTAAGAATGCTGACTAGCTGGAGAGACTAAGATGATGTTGAGAATTGTCTTAGCAGTGAGCATAGATCTGAGTTCTCAGTACTGCTGAAGTGAGAAAAGAGTTCACTGTTTCTGTCTCAAGTCTGACTTAGGTAATTCCAGGGTGTTAAAATTTTGCCATGCATGCTGTTTGTGCCTTCAAAGGTTGCATTGCTTAAACTTTGAATTTTTAATTTGGTCTTGTAACTGGGAACCACTTCATCAAGGTGTTTGCTTAGCTAGGACTAAGATACTCCAAACCTCCAACACTATATATGACACTACTTCCAGTTCCCATGGTTTCAGTGACTCAAACTGTCTTGGTGAGACACAGAATAGCATGGATATCTCTCATTATAAGCCTGAAGTTTAGCATTAGGCTCTTGGACTGTGCCTGGGGAGGTGGTGAAGAACATACAGTGCTGTGCTGTCATGCCCTCAGAACTGAGAGATGCAAGAATGCCCCTGTAGGGTAGGCAAGTGTGGTTCATCTAGGTCAATATTCATCCTCTAACAGGAGCTGTCATCTGTGAGTCACAGCAAGATTCATGAGACAGGCAGATGTGCCCCATCACTAAGGTCTTCCCCTAAACTTTTGTAGTTGGATGATGATGATGTGGACAGCTGTACCTGGTGCCATTTTGAGCCTTTGGTTAGTGTTTTTGACACTACAGGGAATGACGTCTCTTCATATTTGGGGGTGAATATGTACATCAGCACTGCTCTAGTTATCTCTCAGAGGCAGAGATGGAACTTGTTGGTGAAATGCCATTGGCCAGAAATAATTTATGTTTAGAGGAAAAATATCACTGAGTAAACTAGGGTAAATATTATTCATGCAGTCTGAATTAAAAGATAAGAGTATTCTAAACACTTTCTTACCAGCTCTGGACAGAATTACTGTCACACCTCATTGAAGGTCAGAACTTAATTTATCATTACATTACCTAAACTTAGAAAGAAACTCAGCAATATTTGCAGCAGGTAATCTTCAGGCTCCAAATTGCCAGGCATCTTTGCCTTTCATGCAGAGAAATGAACATTTTCTGCATTCCTTCAGAAGCATTCCTTCAGGTTCTCAGCAGTATCATGGTACACGTATAGTGTCTCTCCTCTCTGCTTTATTTCATTATATCCATGCTGGGGCACATAGACAGGACTTAGTTAATGCCTCATATTATTGTCAACATTCATGTGCTAGTGTGGCTCCACTGTAGCTTTTCAGATAGGTGTTTATTTCTGGATAGGACTATGGTTATGGGTAGTCTCTGTCACTTTAGCACAGTCTTGTCAATGTATTTGCAGATTCAGAGAAAATATAGAAGGAAAGAATGCTAAAAATTCATCTAGTCCAGCCAAAATATATTTACATGATCCCTTCCAAATATTTCTCCAACTTGGTCTTAAAAAAAATTATACAAATTTTCTAAACAAATTATTTCTAGACTTTACTACATATACAACTAAAAAGATCTTTGAGCTTTCTAAATCTCTCTTGATGCAGTTCAAGGCTACAATTTCTCCTACTTTCCAAAGACCCTGCCTCTTCAAAGCAGCCTGCTTTGGATTTGAAGAGTGCCATCATGTCTCCTCCAGCCTTCTTTTTCTCTAGACTAAACAAACCGGGCTACAGCCTTTTCCCTGCAGGCCAGGTTTTCTAGATCTCCAATCACTCTTTCTTAATTTCCCTGTGGCCTTTTGTATTGTATGCTTTTCTTCTTGAACTTCAGTGTCCAATGAGGAACAAGGAAGGGCCAAGACATCCAACATAGACCTTGGTAACACTAAGGAGAGCACAAGGACTAGAGGAAAATATTATACTTTACTGGAAATTAGCTCAGAAGATATTGAAAATTAGAAGGGTGGGAACTGGGAACTAAAAAGGATGAAAGTAACCAATAGGATGTCCACTGAGTCACCTCCTATTTGGTGATGCTGGAACAGATGCCTTTTCTAGTGTGGCTTAAAGAAATCTTGTCGCTTAAAGTACCAGGGACTGAAACTGAACGGGCTTGGGAAATGAGAGACCAAGAGTGATAGAGTAGAAAGTTACTTGGATTAAAAAAACTCGGTGTGAATATATCCAAGATCTTTTGCAACTCTAATAAAAAGTGTGATTCCTTGTGTTCCTTTTCTAAAAGAGTTCTAGGTAGTGACATTGGCAGGAAATGTTTGATTAACTGAAAATTTTAAATCAAGGAGGTGTTCCAGATGTGAAATCTGAGTATTTGTGTTGGAAACCTGGGTTGTAGGGCTGATCTAGGTTATTACAGCATATGGACTAGAAAGACTTCTTCCACACCAAACAAATCAGTTGTAATCTTGCACACTAAATGCAAAATCCTTTTTTTCTTTAGTCTTCAAACCCAGATTCATTTCTCAAAAACATTTGGTGAATTTCAAACAGTGAATACACTTGAGAGAATTCAACTGCAACAAACAAGCTGTCAGTGGAGAAATGGGCTAAATTTGGCAAACAGAGTATTTGCTGGATATTGCTCACTTAGCTTTACAGGGGACTGGAAAGGACATGCCAAAACACCTGTTCCTATTCTTTGCACAAAAGATGTTTCCTTGAAGAAGCCATTAGGAGTCTCTTATTCTAGAGCAGAAAAGACAAGTGAAAGGGAAAATTTACTGTTGATGAGCTCTGGCAATAGTGATGGGAGGCAAAAGGATATGGTGGTTGACGGAGGTATTGTATGATGACAGGCAGGGAGAATGAGAGCAACAGATAGGAGTGGGAGACACCAGAGGGGTGGGAAGCATGGGGGAGGAGGTGAGGAAGTGAGCCAGGAGAAGACAGCGTGACTGTGTCTGATCTACACTGACGAGTACCAATGTTAACTGTCACCTCTCATCTCCAAACTAAATCACGCCTGGAATTGGAGGCAGCAAGGAGCTGATAGAGTCAGCCTTAGAGAGCCGACAAGTCAATCAGAGCGGAGATGCGTGGAGAGACACCAGCTTTATAGGGCTCGGTGCCTTCATTCATCGCAGGATTTACACCTGTCAGGCTCCCGCGGGGGGAGCATGCTGGGACTCACTTTGGCACCACTTAAAATGGGACAACAGACACATTACTGCAATCACCCTCTGCTTTCCTGTCCTCTGGAGGGTGTGTTTTATATTACAGGGAGCTCAGCTGCCTTTGTGAGTTGAATTTGAAGCTGAACACACCTATTGCTGTGCAGGAAGGACTGCCTGCATTTCAGCACCTGGAGGGCTATTCCCCATGGAAACCTGCAATGCCCCAGACCAAAGGAAGGAGGCTTTGCAGGGCAGGGGGAGATGATGGGGTAACTGTTCACTAACCAAAGTGCTTCAGGAGCTATGTAGGCTGTGCAAACCTCATTACCTGAGTCTGACATGATATCTATTAGGAGAGGTCAACGGAGGCCAGAACAAGAGATCAGCCTTCCTGTCTTCTTCCCAGCTCTTCTCAAATACCTGCAGTGCTCCATAAAGACTCTCCTCTCCTTTCAAAAGAGTGCCCAGATCAGAACTCTTCCCTGCTGGCTAAATCCTGGGTACCAAAGCTTGTGATACAGGCTTTGAGCTGCCTGATCTCTTAATCCAGCTGTGTGTATTCATTTGAAACTGAAAGCAGCTCCTTTTTGTCGTCTGCTTCTCAGCATTAACTTCTCTTTGATGTAATTCTTGCTTCCGATGCTCTCTCCCTTCATGGGGAAGATTAGTGTGAAATTGGCCTGCTCCTCCAGAGACTGCAGTGTTAAGCCTTCAACACTTGGTCCTTATTGGAAATCCTTAACCCACATCGAGAAGAGGGGGAGGGAAGGAAAGTGTAAGAGTTCCAGATTTGACTCTGCCAGAGCTCTGTTGCCTCCTTTCCCTTCAATGATTTGGGAGTGGGGAGCATGGATGTTGAAGGAGTTAGTGATGTTCTCTGAGTGATCCAGAGGGATCTAAAGCAGGAACTAAGATGCCATCCTAGCTGCTAGGCGTATATCCTCTCAGGTTGAGAAGTGAAGACGGCAATGCAGGGATAATCAGAGGGAACTGTGAGCATACAAACAGTATGCCCAGGTTGGTTAGAGTAACATGTTTTGGGAGTTAAGCCACAAAATTGTTGCTAATCTGCTTTGAGGAAGTACACTTGGAGATTGATTTCCTATGCTCATGTGGTGGGGATGGAGTGCAACAGAGCAAGTTTCTCTCTTCTTGGACAGATGTGGCTGCAGGGTTGCCTTAGACTTCATCTGGAGCTTTTTCCTCATGAGAAGACTGATGGGCTCAGTGGGGAGAGACTTCAGTGAGCTCCAGTACTGCATTTCCTGAGTTTATATGCCTTAGACAGGTTGCTTGTGAGAGTTTCCCTTCCCCACAGTGACAGGACAACATTCCTTGCTCTTCCTTTCACCCTTGTTTCTTGCTCCTGCCTCCCCTCATATGTCTGCTCTCTGCTTGTCTTCCATCATCCCACCATTACATGAACTGCTACTTTACTTCACCAACCACTTTCATCAGCCCTTGGACCTGCGCCTGCTCCTTCCTCCTCCATCAGTCTCTTCTGCACCCACTGTTCTTCCTGGTGGCTCTTCCCTACTCCCCACACTCTCAGGTCCCGACTTTTGCTGCACTCCAGCTCCACCATCCCCTCCTGCCTGGTCCTGCTCCATTGCCCTCCCCACAAACACATGGTGCCATTATCTAAGGAAGGGCCTTGAGCACCCCCCTTGGTTTAGCCTTGTGCTTCCTCTTGCTTGGTCACCCCCCTCCCCTACCCAGGTCTGCAAATCACTCCTTCCCATGTCAGCCAGCAAATTGGTTTATCCTCCCCCCATCCCAGCTTTCATTACCTTGCCGAAATGAAGCGATATCTCCTCGGCGGAGGCTTCCCGTCGCTGCAGCCAGTACCCAAATCATGAGAGCTGGCATAATAAATGAAGACAAAGTGCCGGCGGCCCGGGCCATCTCTCCCAGTGCGCCACTAGCCGCTGCCAGCTTCATTATTCGCTTAAGTTGCCGGAGAAAATTACTTAACCCTGACCCGTGTATTAGGGCCCTGTATTAATGCTGCGACAGGCGTCTCTTACAGCAAAGAACAATTTATTAGAGCCGAAACAGGCTGCTTTTCTCTGTCATTTTTCCAATCTGAGCTTTGAACACACATCATTAAACTTGTCTGACTCTCTCCCCTTCTCCATCATTCCTTTTTTATTTTTTTAAACAGAAAGTGCTGTAGAGAATAGAGATTGTTCTGAACTCACTGAGTGCCTCAGACTTTGCCCCCTCCTTTCTCCCGTTATGCTCTTTCCTCCAAATACAGTCCATGTGTACATATCTTTCTAATTCACCCTTACTCTTCTCCCTTTGTAGTCACATATGTGATTTTCAAACTCTTCTTCCTGAAATTCTCTCACATTCTCTGCTTCCTTACCTGTCCCTTTTTGTATGGGTGTCATACTTTCTTTCACTCTATAACTTTGGCTAATCTCACTTCTTTCTCTGGGCCAAACTGGAAGAAATATGCTGGAAAGTGCATGTTCCCAATGTCAGAATAGGGTCTGTCCCACTTGGCCCTGTTCTGGGATTTCCTGGGATAGCAGAGATCATCAGAGCATGGAGTTGCCCTATGAACACATTTTCAGTACTACCACCCTCAGCCCCTTTTCTCCAAGGGGTGCCCTAACCACTGTTGGGGCCTCTGCATCACCCAGGAGTGCCCAAGCAGTGTGAGCACCAGGAAGGGTTTCAGAGAACTAGCTGTGTGCAGGAGAGGGAGCTTTCTTCTTACTTACTAAAATATTTCCAAATGCTTTGGTGACATTCAGTTATGCTCTCTTCTTTAAAACTTACTCTAGTCATTAAATTGACAGTGCACAGCCTTCAATTGGGATGGATTTAGCTGGAGGCTAACCATGCAATCTCTCCCCTTCTCTATTTTCTGATGGGCTACAGAGGGAGAGAGACAGAGAGGGTGGGATGAGAAGCAGCCATACAAGCTCTTCCTCAGACCTCATTGCTGAAGCCTTGCAAAGGTAGTGGCAGAATACTCTCCAAGGAAGAAAATAGATAGTAGCAGAGGGTTTTTCAAATACTTCGTCATTTTTTGTTTGAGATGCAAGGCCTAGACTTACCCACTTGAAGGGAACTTGGGCAATGTGAGTGCAGAATGATAGCTCAGACTGGGTATTCAAAACTGGAGGCTACCAATTTATAGCAGTCTCAGTGGAGTGTCAGCTGTTTAAGGCTTAGTGAGAGGGCATTTGGGTTCAACTGCCAGGACTGAGTCTTTAGCTCCTGGGTCAGACTGCCTGTTGTAGTTCGTCTCCAGAACTGCTCTGGCCAGAGGTCAAACTAGCTGAGGAGCTGGCATGAAGCCTATGTTGGCCTTATTATTAATTTCATCAGTCCAGAGCTACCTCTTAATAAAGAGGAAGATTCCATATGAATTAGTTGGCTAGTGGTACTAGAAATTTTAGGCTAAGCCTTCAGCATCATTAGAAGACAACATGAGTAACCCACAATTTCAATACACAAGCTATTTATGACAAATGTTCTTCTCCATTTCCATTTTACTGGTGATTTGCGCAAGAAAACAGCAAGAAATGTACACTTAGTTAAAAAAGGCTAAATATACAGACTTTCAAAGATTTCTAGCTCTGGTTCTGGACCTACT
Source organism: Orthonyx spaldingii (assembly GCA_013397795.1). Lineage (NCBI taxonomy): Eukaryota > Metazoa > Chordata > Aves > Passeriformes > Orthonychidae > Orthonyx > Orthonyx spaldingii. The sequence continues at coordinate 3,920,933 of VZTJ01000383.1, forward strand.
TTTCACTGTCTGTTAATGATTTGCTCATTGCCAACAATTTTCTCATGGGAATAAGTGAATGAAGAGAACTTGCTATGGATCTTGGTGACCACCATGCCCTCCAGCTAGTTTTCCAAGAGACCATATACTCCTGGACATGTCCTCTATTTGTCAGCAATGAAACTTGATGCAAAATGGGAGGCCTTGCCTTATGTGGAGGGTCTGCTTCTCTCTGCTTCTGTCTGGATCGCCCTGAGGAGCTGGAGATTACTAGAACTCAACACATGGTCACACATAGATGGGATTAAGCTAAGAAGGAGTAGGAGATCTGCCTGGTTTGGGAATTGTGAGAGATTATTCATGCTACTGTATGCAGAACTTTATACACTGTGACTGTGAGCACTTCTGTCTGCCTTCATGGTCTCCCGTATGGTCTAGGTAAGAAATATTTCTGTTTTTACATCAATTTATTGTGAGTGTTATGCTGGATTGAATTTCCTGCAGCCTATAGAGTGCGGCAGTCTGCCTCTCATCTTGAACCTAGAGGAATGGCGTTTGTCAAAGGAAGAGGAGAGTTTAGACCGCATAGTTTTTTTCAATCTGCAGCTGCCAGCTGACACTTTGACTTCTCTGTTGCAGCTTTTCTCTCCAATATGAACCTTGCCAAACACCCCTTTGTCATCTCAAAACTAGATTTTTTATAGTCTCAAGTACATTATTGGCAATAGACTAACAATCAAAAAAAAAATCATAATAACTAAAGCATTAACCAATATTAACTATGGGAATAATAGGTTATATTACTCTAATTTAGCAGAAATATTAGCTTCCTGTCTGCTCAAAATTTGACTGGGACACCAAAGTTTTGTACTGAAAAAGGAATGAAAATTAAAGGGGTTTTGTCATAGAATCGTTCACATGCAAGGTGGGAGTTCAACTTTTTATCCTAGTCTCATCCCCTAGTGTTTATGTGGGCTGGATGTATTTTCAAGGCTGCTTACCTTCACAAAGACAGAGAAAGTTATTTCTAGCAATGTCAGGAATCAAGGGGATTCTGTAGCTATTTGTCAGGGGAGTGATTGTGAGCTGAAGGACAGCAAATTCATGAAGACATAAACATGGTACATGAGATGGCTTGGGGGCTGCTGGGCTGTATCACAGCAGTCATACCTCTAAAATAGAGGAAATATCTCAGGAGATACAGAAAGAATGGTGCAAAAGCTGGATCACAGTACAGTCTGGAGTGCTTCTCCTCCCCTTGTACATCATTTCTATGAGTGATTCGGTCAGAGGTCCTAGTTGTAAGCCACCTGTTGAGGGTTCAGCTAGTGAGAGACACTCTGAATAGCCATGCATGACCTCCTCATGTAGCTGGAAGGGTGGCCAACACTTGTGCATCTTCTTCTCTGGCCATCAGGGAAAGGCATTTAAGACAAGCTGTCAGCTGGGCCTTTAGGAGCTGAACAGCTCCAGTGGACTTTTGTTTAGAGTGTGCAGGACCTGCCACTACATAAAGCACCTCTTCAGCCACTAAAACTGCTGATCTGTGGAACTTCTTCATTGCTTTTTCCTTTAAAAAACGCCAGTACGGGGTCACTGGGGCTGACATGGAAAAGACGGGTGGAGGAGATGACAGTGAGGGTAAGAGGGGATGGTTGGTTGGTGTAGCTGCCCTTCTGCTGGGAGTCCCTCCCGAATTCCCTGCCACTCTCCTGCTTAGCCTGATAGCTCCTCCAAGTTCTCTAATCACCTTCTTGCTGTAATGAGCCTCTCATCTCACTGATGGAAATCAGGGTATTTGGTTATGAAAGGGACACTGTTAATAACACGATCTCTCTCTTCCCCACTTCATCCCCCACTCCCCCCATTAACCCCCCTTCCAGTTCTCCACACAATTCTCTCAATTAACGATAGGCAGAAATTAATTTTTCCCCTGGACTGAAACAATTGCTTGGCGGAGGATTGCCAGCTCGGCTCCAGATAGGGACCTTTCCCAGCAGAGCCCAGAGAAAGGAGGAGAGACCGAGGCGATAAGCGGGGCCCTATCAGCAGCCACAGGACGCAGTAATACAAATGTTATCCTTAGAAATGTATTTAAAGAGGATATGTTTATAATTCGAAGGGGATTGTCAGGACTGCTCCCCTCCCCCTCCCCACAGATCCATGCTGCTGCTTTCTTCCTTACCATAAAGTGCTCTCAACCCTCCGAAAGGCTTGGCAATGTCAGCACCCCAGGCGCCCCCAGCCATAGTATGGGGTAGGAGAAGGGGATGCCTGAGTGCAGTGGTGGGAATGGCCGTGAAAGGCCACAGCATCCAGCAGGCAAAAGCCAGGAAAGACAGTGAGCAGGATCTTCTCCAGGGGTGGGGCTTGCAGCAGTTCTTCTTGGGGTTTGAGCAACAAGAGGCAAGGAGTCGACAAATACAAATATGCTGTGCTGAAAGAAAGCAGTGGTAGAGGAATGAACAAGTATATGCAGATAAGGGAGGCGAGCCCTAGCTGCAGGCTGGTCTGGAGGGCAGGGAGAGGTCAAGTATAGCCTCAGGCAGGGATCTAGCTGCTGTTGGACCGCAGGTCAGAAAATCCTGTCCTCTTGGTTGCTTTCTAAAGCTACACATTGATGGATCCCATATGTAAAATAGCTCCACGTCAAAAAAAAAAAAGAAAAGCCATCTGGCCCAGCTCAACCTATGGATGCCAGCTAGCAAGTGTGCTCCTGGCTGAAACACCCAGCCCAGTTCACACAGAGCACCTTCACTTTCCCCTCAAACAAAGAATGACAATCCACTCACTAAGGCCTTCTGGCAACCCCTGCCTGCCCACTTCATGCAGACTTGTGACATGCCCCACAGCTCTATACAAGACCTGCTGTTCTTCTTTGTGCCAGTTGATCTCACTGCATCAAACTGGCAGATAATCACAAGACACAAGGACAGCAGGAGAGGAACAAACAAGAGAGGCCATAGAGGACTTTCAGGAAGCAAAACCTGCAATCATTATAACTGCAAAAGACATAATTCCAGCCTCCTTGAGGCTTTACCTGTCCTTGTGGGTGATCCCCACACTTGGCTGTGCTGGGTTGCTTTGAGGCCTATAGATTTTGAAACACCGCTTGTTCTTGCTGAGGGCAAGCTAGCACTGAGTTCCTGCCCAACCACATTAACATCCACAATGCTCCAGCCCTCACCAGCATCACTGGTACCACTGCCTGCTCTCTGCTGCCATGGCAAATGTACTTCTTTTCAGAACATCGAAGCATCCTCGGAATTTAGTCAGGTCCCTGTGGCTGGCTGGTAGACTGCTAAGTGCCCCTCTGAGTGTCTCAGAGGCCACTTGGTGTTTTTACACCAGCAATGGCAGGTAGACAGGCACCCCAGCAAGAACCGAGATCATTCCAGTCCTACAGAAGTCCTTGATCAGCTGGCAAATAAAGGAAAATTATAAAATAAAACATTCTACATAAGAGATGAGTAGCTTCATGACCAGGCTTTCTCTTGCAAGATTAAGGGGAATCCTGTAATTTATTTAGTGGTTCTTTAGTTCCTGCCTTGCTTGCCCTCTATTTCTCTTTTTATTTAGTTCTTGCTTTCAAGTTACAACATTAACATTCTTCTTGCCGTCCTTTCCATGGAAGAATCCAAGTAAAGCTGATTTCATTTTATTAATTTCTTTCTGGAGGAACTCTGCATCTGTGACACCTTGTCTCTTGCCTGTCACAGTAATAATCACATTTATTTTATGTTGCCTCACACCTATATTTAGTGTACTCTTCACAGCAATCAGGAGTTTGACTCGGCCATATCAGCAGGAGTGGCACATTGTCACAAGTCCCAACACTGTAGCCTGCACATGGTAATTGCTTAGCCAACTGCTAGCAGTGATGGAGTCCCCATGAATCCTCACTGAGGTAGGATCTGTGTTGCTATTCAGTGCTCAGCACACAATACTGGAAAGAGGGTTCATACGCACCCGGTTCCACAAACCTTCTAGCTCCCCTCACTTCAGCACTGTTTCCACCATGCAGACTTTGTCCATCCACTGCCACATGTGTGAAGGCAGGCACCAGTCCCAGAAGGTCCAGAGCACCTACTGGGGCAGAAAAGGTGGTGGAGGATTTGGTAGATCCTACTGGCCTTCCAGTACAGGGGAACAGTGTTAGATCAGAGAAGATCTGATTCAGTGAGTCTCAAGAAAAGATACATGTTTTAAAATACAAAATCAATTTGTTGCTGTACAGTGTGAAAGCCTCTTTTTTTTGCTGGGTGCAAGTGAAGTCTTTTGGCCTCATGTAGAGGTGCTGTGGGAAAACAATAAAACCTAAAATCCAGACCACATTTAATGGGACTAGGCTGACTCACTGCAAGATTAAAATGCAACTTTACCAGACAAGCCAGCCCCACTTCCTGTATTACTTCACGTTCATAGCTAGAAAGTTCTTTTAGACATCTCCATGTAGTGTATTAGGGACACTGGAAATTAAGCACAAGCCTGTCACAGGATGTTGAAATACAGGTCATCCCTAATCATTAGGGCTATCAGGAATCCTTAAAGTCCACATTAAATAAATAACAAAGACACTGACAGCAGATTACATAAGTGTAGACCTGAGTTTTACTACACCCTCAAAGACACCTGGGAACCAAAGCATATTAGGGAAACACCACTTGATGCTTGTTGAACAGTAACCAGAAATAAACTGACCCTGTCTGTCCTACAGCTTCTGGCAAGAGTCCTGATGTTGGGCCGAAAGCAAGAGTTTTGACTGTAGAGAAAAAAGTATTTACTGCCTTGGTCTGTAAAAGAATGCAGACTGGATATTTGCCCTGCAAATGACACCAAAGAAGTGAAAACACCAAATTTCTTTTTTTTTTTTCCCTACAGTCTCTCTCCACTCCTGCCCTGACTCCCTCAGCAGCTTGGTTTCTCCACCCGTTCCCAGTGCTGCCAAACAACTGCGTCAGATCGGCACACAGTGATATTGGTGATGTTGGCGTAACCTCTGTCACGGGAGCATGTGGTGACTCATTTTTCCAGGCCCATGGGAGTCACTAATTTGAACTGTTACTGGCTTCTTTGCCAACACCCATGGAATGACATGGGAATGTGAAGCTAGGATAGGACCCACTCAGTAAGGAAAGGATACAGAGCTGTCTCTGCAATCGACTTGAACTTCTGCATTGAAGTTCCTGGGTTCTCTGCATGTCATTTGTTCCCTTTCCTCAACATTCCTCACTGTTGCCAAACTGATAATCCTCAGTGAGGTTGTGGAGCCACCTATCCTGGTGACAGTAGAATTCTTCCCTTTTTTAATTGTACTTGGTAGTACTGGAATATTCTTAATGGATAGTGGCATGCCCAGTTACTCAAAAAGGGCTACCATGAGGTCCACCACTAAAGCTATCACTAGGTCAGTTGCATGGCCTTTACTAGCCGGGGTTTGCACAAACCTAGTGGTACAAAACACCAGGGAAAGAAGCTGAGCTCTGTAAGTGTGTTTGGATTGTCCTCCCTAGCTATGTTCTTGGGGCTAGTATTCACTGATTGTTGCCTCACACCCATAGCCAGAGCCTCCATGACAGCTTCCTCCCCCTCCTTTCATTTTCACGCAGCTTTTGTCACTGGGCTGTCCATGCTGAGCCAGCCTGGCATTGGTCACCTCTCACAAATGTCCACGTTGGTGTACTGGCACCTCCAGATAGGAGCAATCCAAGGCAGACTGTATCAGCTCCCAGGGAGAGGTTCCTAGGAGAGTCTTGACATGTGCAGAGCCTCTCAGATGCTATTTCTGTCATTTTCAGGTGCAGTTTAAGCTTGGACTTGGGAAACTGGACTTTGAAGGCATCTGAGGGAGTGTTCTTCCAAGACAAGTAGACACAGCCAGTTAGTTACACCAAGATGCTGGTGAGTGTTTGGCAAAGATGGAGATAATGTTTCTCCCTCTGACCAATGTACACCTATTTCTGGTAAGGACTGGATCTCTGAGAGAGGGTACATCCCACCACACCCGCACAGATGGACCAAATTGACAGCCCAGGATTTTCCAGTGGGCAGCTTGCAACTTGACAGCCAAAGTCTTCAGAAACTCCTTCCGGGTAGTGGGGCAGGAGGGAAGCGTGGCAGTACAGACTGGTCCACCGTGCACTTCTCCCTGCCTCCCTCCTTTTCAGCCCTGTCCTTTCTCAATACCCAGGGAAGATTAACTCCTCTTTGCACACCAGAGAAAGTTATTATCATTAATGAAGAATTAAAAGAGAGTGATTAATAAAGGACCCTTATCTGGCCATGAGGAGGAGGCTGGACAATGGAAGGAAGATGGAGAAAATGAAAAACAATAAATATGAAGCGTAAAAGGAGGCGAGCACTGCTCCCACTTGTTAGATCGCAGCTGCATCTCCTGAGGGGGGAAGGCTCCAAATTGCTAATTACTGCCTCTGAAAAGACCTCGCTCTGATATGTTTTCTGCTGAAAGGTTCCCATTAATGAAGCAGCGATGATGCCGTTTCCCTTTGACTTGCCTTCAATTCCCTCCCTGAGCTTCCTCCCAAGCCGGGAACAATGAGGCCCTGGGAGCTGGCGGCTCCCACAGGCCTCTTGGAGACTAGGCCGGGGGCAGCCGAGTGAGGGGAGCCGAGCCGGCTGTGAAATATGGAGGGGGGAGATAAGGCAAAGACAGAGGAAAGAGGCTCACTCCCAGGAGCCCAGGGAAAATTTGCAGTTATTATGAAGGAGATGAGACAGATTAAAAGCCCTTGTGTTCTGCGCTGCCCTTTTATTTAGTGGCTTCATCTCTGAGATGAAAGAAGTTGGAAATGACTTTCTCCGCATTTTGCTGCAAGAAGCTTCACGGCACATTTTTTGACTTTATTCCTCCCTTTGTCTCTTGTCCCCTTTCTGTCTCTCTTTTTCCTTTTAACCCCTAGAAGGTTTCACTGAGAAGTGCCATGGGACTAGGCAGAGCATTTGCTGGGGTAGAGCAATGACCCTGCTGCTCTCCCCATCCTACTGGGCTGTATGGCTCATGCTGCCCACTGGGGAGGGAGCTGGACCAAGGCGCTGCCGCAACAAGCGGAGAGCATCCAGCCAAGCTTCCTCTCCTGCTTGCCTGAGAAATGTCCCTCACCACTAATACACCCTCTCCTGCCTCCAGGCCCAGCACCAATTCAGCACAGGTGACCACAGCCTCTGGGCAGGAAAAAAACCCCATCCTTACAAAGCACAGTGATGGATAACAATCCATCTGGGATATGAGTGCTGAACATTTTGTATCCCTGAAGCATTTAATGAGCAAAACTACTGCTGAGAAGTTGGGCCAGTTCCCATTCAGGCAACCTACAAAGTGCACAGAGAGTAAACAATTTGCCAGGCATGTGGGATGAAGTTGAATGCAGGCAAGGATTCAAAATTTACTGTTGCTGACCCATGTCGGGGTGAACCTTGTAAGACTGGGCAGAAATGCATAAACTGCTCAAAACCAGATTATTCCAACTGCCTCATTATATTTCTTGAACTCCTCTTCCAGATTTTCTGATTTTTCCCCATACACATCAGTGCTCCTTTGTGGCACCTTTTTAGTTCTTGGGACTCTTGCAATTGCAAGAGCACTTTCATCCTGTCTCTTGCTTTTGCCCTATCTCTCTCACAGAAAACCTGCATGCCAGTGTGTTGTCTTTACTCAGGCCAAATGATGACAACATCTCTGGAAATTTGGGTTTTGAGTGTTGAATATGGAAAAAAAGAATGGCTAGGTGAAGTACAATTTATACCAGTTGCAGAACATTTTGTTGACCTACAGAAACAGCAGAGAACTACTTGGGAAATGAGGGGAAAATAAGAGAAATTAGAGTGGGCATCTGCTGCCATCTCCCCAGGACATCTGAATACAGGATTTCTTGTACACAATTGTTTGTCTGGTTTGTTATCCTGCCTGGAACGGCAGCCAGTATTGAGTGCTTGAAATGAAGGGGTAAGAAGCTCTGAAGTGGATGTTTACAGAATAACCTTCCCATCAGGGGAGTTTCTCTCTAACCCAGACATTTTGTAGCTGTTTTATATCCTGAAGCATGAAAAAGGATTGCAGCGGTGAAACAGGATTAGATTTTAGGAGGGATTTGCTCTCAGATCTGAGAGTAAAAAGAAAACCCCTGTATTGGAAATAGGAAACTGGCAGGGAAAACAAAATGCTGCTAGCAAGTAAGGTGAGTTACAGCCCCAGAAAGGGTTAAAAAGATAAAAGGACAGAATTTTACAGGCAAATTGGTGCATATAAAGTAGCTTTAATCAAGTCAGCTATTGGAAACGGGATAAAAAATATCTACCTAATGACTGCTTTTCTTCTTTTAATATTTCTTTTCCAAGGAAATAATAGAAAACTACAAGGAAATAAAAATGTTAACATGACAGCTCAGACTGACATAAAGGACTGGTTAGATAAACAGCATGAAGAAAGCCCAGCAAAGCTAAATGAAGCTTGTCCTATTGGGGTGTAAGAATCAATGGCAAGCTCAAGGATTCAGTTATTTTTGAAGTATCTTGATAAACTAGGGAGGGTGCCAGAGGACTGAGGAAGAGCAAACACAGTGCCAGTCTTTTGCAGTGGGAGCAGGGAGGAGGCAGTGATCTTGGCAAATATCACCCTTTCAGAGTAACTTCTGTTCCTGGCAAGGTGATGGAATAAACAGAAATGGGGGGGGGGGGGGGGGGGGGGGAGAGGGGTTCATTGTGTCGTAAGGGCAGTAGATCACTCACATGCTGTTTTGTTTATCAGAGTAGAAAAACCTCCAGGATCCCACTCCCAAATGTGACTCACGTGATACCTCCAGTGTCAAGTGTCCCTGTGCTGACTGCTTGGGTAACAATCTGCTCTCAGCTCACCAGAAAACACAGCCCATGGTCCTGCTTCATTTTGTGCTTTGCCATNCACCTACTTGGGTTAAGAAAACCCCAAACACCCTTCTGAAAAAAAACCCCAACTCCCAAAAAACAAACCAAACCAAACCTAAACAAAAAACCCACCGCCAACACCCACCCAAAACCAAACCAATAAACACCAACCAACCAAAAAGAAAAACCCCGAACAAAAAAACCCCAGCCAAAAGGATCCATCATAATCATCAGAAGAAACTGAGCTGCAATAGCAAAGTGCCACACAAAAAAAGGAGACTCCACTAATATATTTTGATAATCCTGGAAACACCCATGTCACTCTACTGAAGAGGAAATCAAGCAGGGCAGGGGGAAGGATATCTGCAAAGTAAGTGTTGAATTGGTCAGACAGACCCAGACTCAGATCCAGACCCATCACACCAGTCAGTATGCTGTCAAGAACAGGGTCAGTTTCCCCAGCTGCACACTGGATACGTTACTACATTTGAACCTGCTGCACATGTACAATTTAAGGCTCCTGTTCACTGAGGATGCCACAGAACCCTCCTTCCTTTGCTCTCCAAGACACTGTCAGGACATTCTGGCTGCTCTTCCCTTAATGGCAATTATATTTCTATAGCTCAGCTATGCCAAGTTCCCAGTGTTCATCTTCTTAATCCCCCTCAAATTCAACGGTTTGTTGGTTTGTTGGTTTGTTGGTTTGTTGGTTTGTTTTTGTTTTTGTTTTTTTACTACTTTAACACCAGCACTTATTCCTTATAATTAGACAAAGGATAAAACACCTGCATCAGTGTTTTCAAGCAAATAAGCAAGTTCCTAACTTAAAGATGCCAGAAAGATGGAAAGATGTTGCTCTACTGAAAAACATAACATATTTCTTCCCAACAGTTTCTTCTAACATTCCAAATAGTCAGTCTCACCATTTTATCCTGACTTTTAGCCACCCTTAGCCATGGTTTGCTAAAAGACACAATAATGATCAAGAGACACAGATGAAACAGACATATGACAAATGTCTTCCAATGACCTTGAAAACAGTGTAAAGAAAGAAAGAAACAAAACAAACATTGTACTTGAAGCAAATACGATTTTTTTGATGTTAAAAGGCCTGGTCAGGTGCGAATTCACTAAACGTCACTGCCATTTCGACACCCTATGCTACAGCTTCTACCAGAAAGTCTCAATATAACTTTTCTTTGCAGAACTTCTGGTCCCATCCACCATCACAAAAAGGTTAATGGAGGAAAGTGCCTCTCATGGAAGCACTGGCAGAATGCGGTAACTGTATGGCATCTGCAGGTGAGACACAGCATAGGAAATAATAGCATGGGCTGCACCGATTCATTTGGGACGACTGGGCAACACAACATATATATTTACACAGATGATGAATTTCCACTTGTATTCTCTTGTAAGTTGTTCTCATTTGGTCTTTTACTGTTTAATAGGTTGCTGCTCATGGAGGCCAATGCTAGCTCAGACAATTGCTGGGAACATACTGGGAATGTGCAGTCACCTGTTGGCTTAACTAAGGGCAGGCTCTTGGCCAGCTGCGCAGACAGAGCGCCTGGTGACCTTAGAAGAGCTCCAACTCCCTTTGACCCATCCGTGCTGCCATTCATTTCTCAATGTCCAAATGACTCATTGCCCATATTTTCCAGCCATCATCCACAAAAACACTGTGCTGCAGCCATAACTGCCCTCACCGCCTCTCAAGTGCACATTGGTTGACAAACTTGACCTTGAGAGTCACAAGAGGAAACTACTCGTCATGAAGTCCTTGGTGCCTATGATCTCCTGGCCACAGACAAAAGAAAGTCTCCAGATTACTTTTATTAATTAGATCACAACTCCTCAGATGAACTAATGACCTACTTATGAGCACAAGNAGATCTGTGAGCAATAGGCAGCAGTATATATTTATAGAGAATAAATCACATTGAAATAAATCTGATTACTTTCTTTTGATTAAATCTACAAAATTAGTGAAGAGAATACCTCAAACATAATATATATATATGGACTTTGGCAAAACTTTTGATATGCTGCATTGTAAAACATTACTTGAAAAATGAACCAGTATTGAC